>JAZHYW010030276.1:0-26782 GCA_037355805.1 Ixodes ricinus
TCGTGTCCTCAGGACACCACACGGCTGCTTCTTTTTCTTCTGAAGCTGAAGCTCGGGTTAAGCTGCACCGCACTCGGTGTAGTTTTTAATGTTGACAGGACAACCGTATCACGCCACGCCATCAAGCACGTTCACTGCTGCGACAGCAAATTTGATTTTTCGGCCTCCGTCTAGCATTTTTGGGCTATGTTGCCTGAGTGTTTCAAAGCCAAATACCCTGAATGCAAGATGAATATTGGTTGTACCGAAGTGAGAACAAAAGAGCCAAGCAGTATTGGCCAGCAGCGCCTGCCCTATTCGAGCTACAAGAGTGGGTACACTCTTAAGTTTCTTGTTGCTGTAACCCCTAATGGGACTATTTGTTCCGCCCAAAGGCCTATGGAGGCCGATGCTCCGACATTCATGTCACGGTTCACTCTGGGTTTTAAAACATTGTGCAGCCCGGGGATGCGATACTGGTTGACAAAGGTTTCAAGGGCATCAGGGTTTGTCTGGCAGACACTGATGCGGTACTCGTGATGCCCCCTTTATTATCAGGGAATGGACAATTCAGTGAGCAAGAAGTGCGCGACACGTGCGACATTGCCCAGCTCCGAATTCCCGTTGAACGAATGACAAAGCGAATTAAGATATATAATGTCCTCAGGTTAACATTTCCAATCACTCTGATCCCTTTGATGGATGATTTTTCCACATGTGCTGGGTGTTGGCAAATTTGCAACCTTCAATCATCAAGCCTCGGGAATTAACTGCATGTGTAGGCCCATTCAGACGCAGGGCAAGGCTAGGTACAAAGTCAGAAACAACTGGCAGGCAATCCACTTTTTTCCACATATGTTTTTTTACCGTTGTCTGCTATGGGCGTACGCTGTTTTGTCTTGTGAGGCTGGCTCTTCCTGGTTGCGAGCGTAGATTCTTTATAGGCAGATAAGTTATCTGCCTGGGACTGTTATTAAGTGTTCCTGTGCGATATGTCATGTCCTGCTGTAAAAGATTATTGGTAGCTGTTGTATAAGATGCAAAGGTTGCTGATAGCTTTAGGAATGGTTTCTGTGCCCTTGGGGCTCTACTGTATAATGATTGTGTGAACTCTGAGCAAGTTTTATGTGTAGTATTATTTCTGTCACTGAAAATAAAACAACTAAGCACAAAATTAAACATTCTGATTGCAAGATCATATTTTGTGTACCAGACTTTACATTCCAGCCCTATTCTGGAACAACACTTCTTTAACAAACTGGCAAGTATGCAAAAGAGAAAAACCTGAGACTTGTTGCAACTCATATTGCCTGAGATAGTGCACACTTCACAAAACTCTAAACCTCATCATCCCACCGTAAAATCTTGAGTAAGCACTCACACACAATTTGAAAATAACCACGAAAACTGGGGAACATACGCTTCTCACAAAAACGTTATAAACATATGCCCTTTGCGTATTTTCTAAATGTTACGAAAGTGAAGGGTGGGCGCTTTTCGCGGTATGGGCGAGAGATCAGTGTATGGAGGAGGCTCGATATTTTACGGTGTCCGTATAATTAACGAGGCCGAATGCGGTAGTTTTCTTTTCTGGCTTTTTCATCACTCATCTTCATGTGCTTAGTGCTTAGATCTGCTACTTTTGCGCAAGGGCTTGCAGGCACCAGCTGAAATACAAACGTTCCAGAGAAGGAATCTCATTGTTCAAAAACTTGTCGTTCCTGGAAACGATCACAGTGACATCGTCATCCTCACATGTGTAGACATAGAAATAACATGATTGCAAGTCCAGCACATACATCAACACTTGCACCTGTGTATAGTAGTTGTGTGATGGCTTCAGGCACAACTTGTCGACAATTATACACTAAGCAGCTGATGAACTTCTTTTGTCGGCGTCAACGACCGGTTGCCCTCTTATAAAGCTAGGGCACTTGATCTCCAGAAGGACAGTTTTACTCCCTTGCTGGAACAACCCGTCAGCACTGCCCAAGTGCCAAGGCTTCTCTCCGTGCACAAGCAGGCCCATCTGAGATGAAAGTAGCGAAATAGTACTCTGGAAAGTAGACTTGCACACTCGTGATTTTATGTCGTGGCTACACCTGTCCACTTCAACCACTATTTTCAGCGTCAACTTTTCTGGGCGATACCGTGGAAGCAAATATGGTTTACACAGTACTGTAGCCCTGCTCCGTTATGCAAGCACCTCGCTTTGCCTTGTCTCGTTCTCGCATGCGAAGAAGTTGCCGAGCAAGGCAATGCACTCGTGCACATGGCTTGGTAAATGCTGGGGAAACTGTGTTAGCCTTGGCAACATCGTTCAGAAAACGTTCACCCACTGGTTTGACATAGAGCGCATGAATTACTGTGTTACTATACTTATGACAGTGCACTCGTGGGCAGTGCTACTTGAAATGGAAAACACCGTCAAATCAGTTTACACTTACAGCTGAAAGATGCAGCGAAAACTATGCTTTAGAATGTGTATGTGAGAGGGCAGTACTAGTTCCCATGATAACAAATGACGGAAGGCCCTAATAGTACGGTGTTTCGGACATTATCTTGTCGTCTTGAGTATTACTTTGAATTGTAGAACGTTTTCCCCACAATTAAATTTTTGGGAGTATTTGAGTAACGTACCTCCAAGACACGCGTTCCGAACTGTCCTTCAAATCTTCGCCTTGCTCTTGGTACAGTCTGCAGGCCTTTGTAATTGAAATTGGAGTTAGTATCTATTGTGAACACTAAAGGCTTATATAGTTGCCGTAAGATGTTGCTTCGCTTGAAAAGCTTGTGGTGTTCATCAAGCTCACAACAAGATCATGTGGAGTCTTCCGGGTCCGGAGGATGGTATGTGCCATTGAAGAGGCCCTGCAATCATATTTAAGCGTCTACCTTTTTGCGGTTTCCACGTCTCCTGGGGTTCGGGCAAGTCAGCGGGCACGGAGAGAGTAACTAAATATCAGTGCACCATATTTTAACCGGACGACGAGGAAACCTCCTCCACCGACGGGGGCGACCCGCGGTACCGAAAGCGCGCGATATGTGACGTCTTAGGTCCTGGGCTTACTACTGGTCAGAGCTGCTCAAAGCTTCTTTTTAGTCGAAATACAAAATATACGTGGCGCGAACCGTTTCAATTATTCATAGAAGTAGTTTTTGTTCACTATTTTAGATCAGAAAAGAAACAAATGCAGTTTATAAAGTACGGAAACAGGAAATGACCCGTCGACATACCCGCCACCAAGCGGTGGAAAAGGCGGCGCATACTAGAAAGGAGTAGTGGGATCCCACGCCGACACGGAAAGGTTCCGGATGTACGCGGCGGCGCTGCGGTCGTTTACGGATTGGAGGATCCGACCGGCTCCGAGCGTTCCGAAGGCCTTCGGCGGGAAGCTTTGTCACGCGGTATGGCCGTTTCGCGGTACGGCAGCGCGAAGTAGCTCCCATTCTGAACTGATCGTTACCCCGTGTTTGCTGTCGTTTGTGGCCAATGAAGTGTCATGTCGAATTAGTGTTTAATCACGCAGCAAATGCAATGAGAGCCGCTCTATAAAAAAATAGCTGGCCGCAGTATACAGCCTATCGAGAACATGCTTTAGTGGCGCCCTCTCGCGCCGTCGACACGGAGTGCGGCAGCCGTGAGCGCTCGCTAAGCTCACTACCCTCCTCTAGTTCACGGCCACTCAAGCAACCAAGGACGTCATGAAGGAAATTATTTTTTGCTTGTTTTTGTAATTTTGATTCGCCTATAACTTTTAAAATAAAGCGAATTTCGAGAAAAGAAAAGTTTCATTAAGTTGCTACGTTCAGTGCGCTCAGGTTCGGTGCAACTTAAAAACCAGTAAAAAAGTGCTTGCAGGGCCCCTTTCCTGCAATGGCTTTTTTACTAATTTTTAATTTGCACCAAACCTGAGCGCACTGAACGTAGTTACTTAATGACACTTTTCCTTTCTCGAATTTCGCTTTATTTTAAAAGTTATAGGCAAATTAAAATTACAAAAACAAGCAAAAAATAACCTCCTTCATGACGTCCTTGGTTGCTTGAGTGGCCGTGAACTAGACGAGGGGTAGTGAGCTGAGCGAGCGCTCACGGCTGCCGTATTCCGTGTCGACGGCGCGAGAGGGCGCCACTAAAGCGTGTTCTGGATAGGCTCTATGTAGCGGGCAGCTAGAGCGGCTCTCATTGCATTTGCTGCGCGATTAAACACAAATTCGGCATGACACTTCATTGGCCACAAACGACAGCAAACACGGGGTAAAGATCAGTTCAGAATGGGAGCCACTTCGCGCTGCCATACCGCGAAACGGCCAAACCGCCCGACAAAGCTGCTCACCGAAGGCCTTGGGAACGCTCAGAGCCGGTCGGGTCCTTCGGTCCCTACGGCCGCAGCGCCGCCGCGTACATCCGGGACCTTTCCGTGACGGCGCCTGATCCCACTACTCCTTTCTAGTATGCGCCGCCTTTTCCACCGCTTGGTGGCGGGTATGTCGACGGATCATTTCTTGTTTCCGTACTTTATAAACTGCATTTGTTTCTTTTCTGATCTAAAATACTGAACAAAAACTACTTTTATAAATAATTGAAACGGTTCGCGCCACTTATATTTTGTATTTCGACTAAAAAGAAGCTTTTAGCGGCTCTGACCAGTAGTAAGCCCAGGACCTAATACGTCACATTACGCGCGCTTTCGGTACCGCGGGTCGCCCCCGTCGGTGGGGGAGGTTTCCGCGTCGTCCGGTTAAAATATGACGCACTGATATTTAGTTACTCTCTCCGTGCCCGCTGGCTTGCCCGAACCCCAAGAGACGTGGAAACCGCAAAAAAGGTAGACGCTTAATTATGATTGCAGGGCCCCTTTAAGCTCGAGATTCGCACCCTGCGCTCTTGGTACCACCGGTTGGTATCGAGAACATAATTTTTTTTATTGATATTACTATCTTCTTTGGAGATGTGGTAGGAGGGGTAGTAATGTTTGATCAGGGTTTACATTTCTAGTCATTTTATGCACACGGGAACAAGCCAATCAATGTCATCATTATACAGTATCGAATAAAAATAAAGCAAGGCCAAAAAAAGCCCACAAGAAATACCGTCAATCGCAGGAGTTACAGAAACTTCGGAAGTTAGCAATGAGTGATGACTCAGATGAAGCATTTATTATATGACTGGGTAGGGCATTCCATCATGAATGGTCCTTGGGGAAATGAGAACTTAAATGCATCGACCCTAGAGCTGTATCTTTGTAATAATGTACAGTAAACAATTCGCGTGGGGTAATTATGAAGAGCAGGTGAAATATATGTAGAGGTGTCAATATTAAATCGGTTGTTTAGTGGGTCGAGGAAAATTTTAATCTTTGAAACATGCGTCTATGGGTTAGTGAGCTAATGCTGAAACACACCTATAATTCTGAAACCTGGTATTGTCTCTGAAATTTGTTGGATTTGAAACGCAAGCCTTTTCTCTGAGGGGATTCAATTAAATTGATCTTGATTTTAGTAAACGGGTCCCAGACAACGGATGCATACTTTAATATAGGCAGAAGAACGTTTTGTAGGCTGTTAATTTTACGTCGGATGAGGTTTGCCTTAAATTTCGCCGGAGAAACAAGAGCTTAGTTAATGCCTTGCGAACAACCTAATATGGGTATTCCAACGCAGATCATTTGAAATGATTACATCGAGGTATTTATAGGAAGTCACTTCGGCTAGGACAGTATTGTTAATGGAATAATTATAGTAAAGAAAACTAGTTTTCCGGGTTATATGCATTCGAACACATTTGTTAGCATTTGGTGACATCTACCACGTGTCGCACCAATCCTGTATCTTGGATAAGCAGCTGTTAAGTAAAGTCTGGTCACTAACATCATTTACCCCAGTGAAGATAACAACATCGTCCGCAAATAAACGTGCTCGCACAGCAATGTTGGCAGTTTATAAAAATTTAAAGAAGTAAATGCCCAAGGACCAGTGGCGTACCAACTTGCTTTTGAGTGTGGGGGGGGGGCAACCAGACACCCCCCCCCTCCCCCACCACCAGGGCCGGGGGGCGTTTTTGCCTTTGGTATCCTTTTTGGGCGCCCCCGGTTAGTGTTTGCCCTGCCCAGTGGCGGCTGTTTAATGGGGGGGGGGCAAAACACAAGCCTTGCCCCTCCCTCCCCCTCTGAGAACTGGGGGCAGCGCCCCCTTGCCCCCCCCCCCGGTTGGTACGCCCATGCCAAGGACTGACCTTTGTGGCACTCCCGACAGCACAGGGACAAGCGAGGATGCACTAGAGTTTTTCTGAACATACTGTTTTCTTTCTAGCAAGTAATTTTCAAGCCAGAAGTAGATTATATCACTTTGCACGATTGATTTAAGTTTTAGAAGCAGTTTACAGTGTGATGATCTGAGAAACGAAGTGTGCAGTTCTCATGAAAAGTTGTGTTAATACAAAACGCGATTTGGGCTTGGCGCATGCGCTCTGGTAACGACGCTATTTCTTGCTTGCGGAAACCTTCGGGGTGCTCAGTTGTAAAATTCCTTTATGTTATTGCATGATCACACTTGCAAGGCACGTAAATGCGTGTGCCAAACCTGGCTCTTCATGATCTTCGACGTTTTATGCCCGGAGATTATCTTTCTTTGTGCATTACTTCTTCTTTTCTTTTTCCTTCTTTATGGCTATAAACTACAGCGAACAGTACGGAATCAGGAAGTTCCTTTATGCTATGAACATACAGCGAACAGTACGGAATCTCCTGCTGGCCTCCCAAAATGGGAGGCCAGCAGGAGAGGAGGAGGGAGGGTACGGATGAGGAGGAGGGGCATACCCACCTCACCGTACTTTCCCCTCCTCCTCCTCAAGAGCTGCACTCTAATTCGGCATTACAGAGAATTGGAAACGTCTTTCTTTTTTCTTTTTGTTTATTTGGTGTTTGAACCGTCGCGTATTTTGCTTTGCCTTGTTTGGCTTGGTTTTTACTTTCTTTCTTTCGCTTCGGCGCTTAGTACCGCCGGTTCGTCTGCTACTCTATGCCCGGACATCCTGAGGGCCGACCGCAACTTTGTTGTTATTGTTGTTGTTTCTTTCCACTGTCGTCTGCAATAACCTCCTGTTTTCACCTTCGATTTAGTTTCTAATCGTAAATCTTCATATATATATATATATATATATATATATATATATGTTTTAATACTTAATAAATATATTAAAAAGTGTCAGCTCGTTATACATTTTTGTTCGGAATTTACTTGAGTACGCCGGCACGTCTGCTATGGATCATCGCTTGTCGATCAACCTGTCACCTTCGGGCATACACCAGCGTATACTTGAAGATGACAGGCATGCCGTGTGCCGCCTACCACTGCAAAAACAGGTTTTTGCGATGTAGTAGAAAATCCTTCCCTCCGTTTCCCGAAAACCGTACAAACGTGAGTAATTAAGTTGCGTCAAATTAAACTGGAAGGACTATCCAAGCGTGGCTTAAAAATCGCCACTGACGCCTCAATAGACGATTATGACAACTCCACACGGAGATCGGGGAGAACTTCACGGACAGCAGACCAGATGCACAACTGAACACCCAGTCCTATGTAGCCCGGTGGGAAGCCAGTGAAATCTGTCATCATGCTTGCTAAGTCCAACTGCAATCAGAAACATGGAACACCTCAAAAGACATTCTGTTGAAGAAGAAGAAATACTCGCATGCGAAAATGACACCACCATACGACTTAGCTCGTCACCTAGCAGGTAACATCGGCCGTGCCTTCGACATACATTGCATTGATATATTGCACCAACCAAGAGTTCAGCTGAACGCGCAGTTGAGGCCTCTGATCGACACTCGAAACAAAGGCACGGTGTGCACGCAAGGATTGCCTGGACATGTACGTCAACAAGCACTTGAATGTACGTACTTTTTAACTGCTTCGTCAAGCGAGCAAACAAACAACCTGCCAAAGTCACTGGGAAAAGAAATGCCAAAGCAAAAAAGGCCACTCGCTGCTAGCACGTAGCAGATTGCAGCGTGCGACTTACCGGGCAGTGTGAGCTGGACTGCGTTATTCCTTTCCTGTTTTGTTTTTAGTTTTTACTAACGCCGCGAAAGCAAATAGACAGACGTGTAACGTGTAGCTAAAAAAAGTGTAGCTTTTTTGTTTAGTAGTTTTTTTGTGTGTGTTGCTTCCGCTTTGTTTGTTTTGGACTAAAGTTCTCGACACCGACGGCGACCACCACTTGCTCATTTTCAATGCTCCTACGAACGCCCCACGCGATCGTCGTCGTTGGAGGAAGTCTTTGCTGGGCGATTTGTATCTTTGTAACTTCTGCTAGCTTCTTTGTTTCATCACCGTTGTCCGCGTCTGTTCCCTTCTCTCTCTCTTTTTTTTTTTTTTTTTTTGGGGGGGGGGGTGTGGAATTTTTCTTTCCTGCAAAGTTGGGGAAGTGTTTGCACGGTCATTTTTACTGTTACTTTTACAGCGGAGCTGTTAAGGGCTAGGTTCCCCAGGATCGTGTCCGTGTATGTCGACACAAACCTACCTGGACAGCTACCGCCATCAATAAGCGACGGCGGCAAGCACAAAACCAGTATGGTTTCCGCCGTCGCTCGTAGATGGCGGCAACCGTTCCAACTATACTAGAAGAATGGATAGTCGGGTGCGTTAATTGCTGGGAATTCATCGTGGGAAACAGCGCGAAAAACAGACGACGACGAAGAAGCACACAGCGTATCGAGTACAGCTCCGCTAATCTCGAGGGTGGAAAGGCTGAACGTTTTTGTTTTGTTTTTATGCTGCAGCGGCTGGTGCGCTTGGTCAGGTGATAGTGATAGTACTTTATTGCACTTAAAAGTTTGTGGTGCCGTTCGGTGTGCAGGTGAGGAGGGAAAGGCATGCGCCCATACACATATGTGCCCCTTTCACCAACCGGACGGCGCTATGAGGACTAGTCTAGACAAAAAGAAAAGGGAAAACACACACACACACACACACCGGGGGGGGGGGGGGGGCAGGGCAAGGGAGGTGATTATACTATGGTCCGAGTAACTGCTCTACACAACTCGTGGATGTCGTCGCGGTTGCAGGGGATTGACTCTGTGAGGTGGTGTGGGAGTGACCTCCAAATTTCTGCAGCACGCATTAGGCACGATGATCATAATGTAAAAACAGCGCAAACAAACACGGACGAAGGAGAAGAAACACGCAGACGGGACAAGCGCTGACTCGCAACTGAAACTTTATTACTTGAAAAAGGAAAAAAAGGAAAAAGAAGAAAAAGAAATAAGATAAAAACACACACACCAGGAAGACCCCAAATCAGCCAGACATGCACGTGTCAGCCCCTTCCCCTATCAGCACCATCACATCACCGCGTGGCCAACTTTCACCCTCTCGCGCATAAATTCAAATTCTTTTTGTGTAAGCGTTATTGAGGCCTCACTCACACACCGATCCCCCAGAGTGACAATGTGAAAGGCCTCAAGCACTTCTCTCGCCAGTCTATCTTTGTTTCGTCCTAATACTGCAGTGTCAGGGAAGGACGGTTTACACTTGCATACGTTGCAGTGCAACGAGAGGTGCCCTCCAACCGTGGCACTAAGGGAGTAGTTATGCTCTCTAAGCCGATCGTTTAAACAGCGTCCTGTCTGCCCCACGTAACACTTATTACACGAGAGGGGGATCTTATAAACAACCCCCTCACAGCATCTCACGAACGGTTTCGCATGTTTCTTTTTGCACTCTCGTTTTGGGTGCCCTTCCGCTCTTGCTTCAATCCTAGAGCAGACCTGTTTAAGTCTGAGGGGGCTGAAAACACCACCGGTACGTTATATCGGCTTCCGACCTTCTTTAGGCTATGGGAGATCCTGTGGATATACGGGATCACTACAGGCCTTTTCTTTTCTACACTGGGCTTATCCGCCTGGGATCCTTTAGTCCGCTTCAATAATGCACTTGCAACGTCAGACAGTAACGTCGGTAGAAACCCCGCTGCTCGTAACCTTTGCACCTGTGTGCCAAAGCTCTCAGAAAGCGTATGTGGGCACGACATTTTCAAGGCTGCACCCAAGCAAGAGAGTGCTATGCCCCTCTTAATCAGTTTTGAATGAGCCGACCTGTAATCCAGAAGGCCCTTCTTGGACCGCGGAGAGTAGCACCAACACATGTGAACCTCGCTGGAGCGGAGGGAGAGGTCAAGGTACTGGAGAACCCCTCCTTTAGGTACCTCCACAGTAAATCTGAGCCCTCCGCCACACTCCGCAAAAACTGCCATCACCTCATCCACAGACGTCCCAGTCACGCCCCTCCGTCACAGTCCTCGTGAAACACTACAAAGTCATCGACGTATCTCACTACTTTTTTAACCTTGGTGTTGCACAGAGACCTCTCTATATCACGGTCTACTTCCGCCAAGAAAATGTCACTTAAAATGGGAGCCACACTCGAACCTATGCAAACTCCCGCTTTTTTTGCAGAAAGCACCGATCACGCCACCCTACCACCGTCGATAGTAGGTAGAACTGCAGCAGTTCCAGAAAGCTATCCAGGGTTATACCACTTGAGTTCCTGAAGGAGAGTTCTCCGTCAGACTCGATGCACGCTTGCTTATTACACGCCCTCTCGTGTAATAAGTGTTACGTGGGGCAGACAGGACGCTGTTTAAACGATCGGCTTAGAGAGCATAACTACTCCCTTAGTGCCACGGTTGGAGGGCACCTCTCGTTGCACTGCAACGTATGCAAGTGTAAACCGTCCTTCCCTGACACTGCAGTATTAGGACGAAACAAAGATAGACTGGCGAGAGAAGTGCTTGAGGCCTTTCACATTGTCACTCTGGGGGATCGGTGTGTCAGTGAGGCCTCAATAACGCTTACACAAAAAGAATTTGAATTTATGCGCGAGAGGGTGAAAGTTGGCCACGCGGTGATGTGATGGTGCTGATAGGGGAAGGGGCTGACACGTGCATGTCTGGCTGATTTGGGGTCTTCCTGGTGTGTGTGTTTTTATCTTATTTCTTTTTCTTTTTTTCCTTTTTTTCCTTTTTCAAGTAATAAAGTTTCAGTTGCGAGTCAGCGCTTGTCCCGTCTGCGTGTTTCTTCTCCTTCGTCCGTGTTTGTTTGCGCTGTTTTTACATTATGATCAACGAATACCAACTAGCCCAACTCTCAACATTAATTTAGGCACGATGTTTTGTGGCGCAAAGTTCGTGACAGTGGAGGTTGTAGCCGGCCAGTTCGCTTGTTGAGGCGAGGTGGGGAAGGCACGTCAGGGTGGCCAGCACCCATCATTAGGCAGAAGAGCCTGATCGAGGCCACGTTTCTGCGGTGTTGCAGAGTCCGCCACTGGGCGTACTGCAGGAGTCTGGTAGTGGGAATATCTCTGGCGGCAGTGTGGTGTGACGAGGGGGAATCTCGTCGGTACAGCGTAAGGGCTGCCCTCCGCTGTATGGACTCGAGAGATTTCTTATGCGTTGTTGAGGGGGGTCCCAGATAGCAGAGCAGAATTCCAGCTGCGGGAGTACCAGCGACGTGTACAGGTGCCTCAGTGGTGCGGCTGGCATGCCGCGCGTAATTTGGGTGACGAAACCCAGTGTCCGCCTCGCACGTGAAGCGGTTCCTTGGATGCGGCGACTAAAATCGAGGCGCTCGTCGAATGCGACTCCGAGCAGTTTTGTGTGAGTGACACGAGAGAGTTCGGTGCCACCTATTGCAAGGGGTGGGGAGTGTGAGGGCTTAGCCAAGGACAGGCTGACTGTCATGCTAAGGCATTTTGTAGGGTTTAGTGGTAGGCTGTGTGTCACGGACCACCTGTAACAGGCATCGAGGTCGTTTTGAAGGGAGGTGACTGCGTCCTTGGAGATTCCTGGTTGTATCAGAGAGAGGTCGTCTGCGTATAGTATTGCCTTAGATTTCAGTCCATCGGTGATGTCGTTTATGTACAGCGAGAAAAGTGTAGGGCCAAGCACACTGCCCTGCGGCACACCGGCGAGCACAGTGCAGGGTGACGAGAGATGACCGTGGAAGGCGACTCGCTGGGTTCGATTCCTGACGAAGTCCATTAGCCAGTTGGCCAAGGGACCCTCAATACCCACTTTCTGGAGTTTTTTAGGGAGAAGTGCGTGGTCGATGCGATCGAATGCTTTTGAAAAGTCCAATTGTACTAGTTGGCAGGGGATGCGCTGGTCTAGGTGTGAGCTGAGCGTGTGTACTGCTACTGCCAAGGCAGTGTCGCAGCTGCGTCCCCTTCGAAATCCGTGTTGTGCCTGATTTAGCAGGCCATTGTCCTCCAGGTGGTTCAGGATTTTGTTATTTACTATTCTTTCTAGCGTGCGGCTCACAACTGAAGTGGAGGCGATGGGGCGATACGAATCAATGCTGTCGGTGTCCAGCCCATTTCCCTTGTTGATGGGCGTTATGATAGACCACTTCCATTCCAGAGGCACAGTGCCAGAGTCGAGTATGCGTTGAAACATATGGATCAGGATGGGCTTGATCAGAGGGGCGGATAGCTGGAGAAAAGCAGGATGCACTCGGTCTGGTCCAGGGTTCTGTGCTGGGCGGAGGGAGGTCAGTGATTCTTCCAAGTCTTGTTCGGTAATGGATAGAGATGACAGAGAGGCTCCAGGTGGAGGGGACGACTCGGGATTAGCTGGGTGGGAAGGTGAGGCTAGGGGAGGTACGAGAGGCATTCGGGGTAGAGGTGAGGCGGGAGTCATGTGGGGAGACCAAATTGATGAGAAGTGTTCACTAAACAGAGAGGCTATAGTGTGTGTGTGTGTGTGGGGGGGGGGGGTCTGATACAAGTTTCTGGTTGTGTTTGAAGACTGGGTGGCCAGGTGAAGAGGACTTTCTTTGGGATTTGACGTAGGCCCAAAACAGCTTGGGCTCTTTGGCTGCTCGGGCTGCAATGCTGGTGACGTACTCCTGATGTGAGTTGTGCACCAGTCTCTTTATGTCTTTTTGCAGACTTCTCGCTTCGGTGTAGCTAGATGCACAGTGTTGCTTTCGGGCACTATTGAAGAGTAGGCGCTTTCGTCTTGCGAGTTTTACAATGTCTGTGGTGATCCACGGAGGCCTCTTTTTCTTCGAGGCTGGTGAGTGAGGAACGCATTCCGTCTGGATTGCGGTCATAAGATCAGTCCAGAGGTCGTACATTTCATGGGTGGAGGGTTCGGACAGCACCATCGACCAGGGGGCCAGATGAAGGAGCGCGCGTAGGTGGGAGAGATCCGTCTTTCCATACCGGTATATCATTCGGGAGAAATGTCCTTGGCGGGGGAGAGACGTGTAACATTCAATGTGTATAGCCTTGTGGTCGCAGCCGACCAGACTCTCCTGTGCGTAACAGTCCAATACAAGGGTAGGGTTTGTAGTGAAACAAAGGTCAAGTTGTGACTCATTGGCGGCAGCTGGACGATATGTGGGGTCACTGCAAAGCTGGACGAGTCCGGCAGTCTCTACCATCTCGAGGAGCTGCTGAGATGCTGGGTCAGCGGGTATAGGTGACGATAGATCTCTCCAGTCAATGTGCACATTGAAGTCCCCCAGTAGGTAGACACTTGCATAGGATGTGCTGAGTTCCAAAAGTTTGTCGATAGAAGTCTGGAGAGAATCAAACCTCGAGGAGTGTGTTTGGGGCTATGTAAACACAGGCCAGAAGGAACTTGCTGCGGGGAGTCCGCAATTCCACGAAGACAGCCTCAAGGTTATCCTGCTCCAGGTCGGCTCGGCGCCGACAGATGATGTGAGACGGGGCGAGCACCATGACTCCGCCCCCACGGGATGTAGAGCGGTCTTTTCGAAAAATCTGGTAACGGGTAGTGTCGGCAATTTGGCCGTCGCGTGTCGTGTCATCTAACCACGTTTCAGTGAGGGCGAACACTGTGTCGTCTGTGGACTCGAGCATGGTGTTAAGTTCAGGCAGCTTGTTTTTGATTGATCGGACGTTAGAGTACCAGAAGTTCAGGTGCGTTGCATGCTTTCTTCGTGGCGTGGACGGGCTGGGGTCGTTTGTTGGTGGATTCCGAGGTGTAGTGGATAAGGGAGCTGCGGGTGACTGCCGGGCTACTGTTGCGAATAGCTCGTCGTCGAAGCGCGGGAGCTGGCATGTGCCGCAATACCATTCCTCGGGAGATGAGGAGAGACGGCGGTAGGCCGAAAGCGGGAGGTACTCGCATTTTCGGTGCACCCAGAGTTGGCACTTGTCGCACTGTAGTGCTGCTGTGTTGCCCTTCACGGCCCGAGCGCAACGAGGGCACGGGTGCCTTGGTCCGGGGTTTAGGGAGATGTCTCCGGCAGCAAGTAGGAGCGAGACGACGTGCGGTCGGGCAGACGTGAGGCGCGGGCTTTTAGGCCTAGTAGCACTTGAAGCTACGGCGTAACCGACGGTGGTACCGACGTTACTCACGCATAGGGGCCGGCAGTTCAGTCTCTGGGGAGCCCGGAGCCTTCACGTTGAGAGGTGTCGGTGAGAAACAAGGCACGCAGGCGCGAGTAGATCAAAAAAGCAACAAGTAGACGTAGCCAAGCGCGGACCGTGCCGGCGGCCATCTTCCCGGCCATCTTACAAATTATTATGGTGGACTCGAGCATGGTGTTAAGTTAACATGTTTGCGCACGTTGTAATGATCACAATTATAGGTAAGAAATTGTGACGACGCAGTTTGTAACAGATCAACAGTAACTTCTTACGACGTAGTTCGACTTTCGAGCAGCTAAACGCCTTTTGCCGCTTCCCAGACGCGCTTGAAACACGTGTGATCCCATGAGTGGCGTTTGGGCCCGCTCAATAAACTACTCTATGATCTTTGTTTTTGCGCGCTTTGTTATCTGATTGTCGTTTCAGTTGTGATCAGTGGATTCCGCTTTGCAAGCGGACTCACCATAATAATTTGTTTCAGCTGCTGGGGTGACGAAACGGGGCTCGCAAAGCTCGAGGACGTCGCGGAACCTATACTTCCATTGCGTCGTCTGCTTCCGTAAACTCCGAGTCCGCTAGGGCCGCCACCGTCACGTTTGTCGCCGCTCCCATGGGTTTTCGTAGAAGTTTTCCGAGTTTTCGGAAGCCGTATAGACCATTTGCTATATAACACAAGCATCAAGGAGAACGCAGGGATTGGTGTTGCTCACGCGCACGCCTTCCCCGTATAAAAGATTTGAAGTAAATAACCAAAATAAAGCGTTGACGAACGCGTGCAAGATGCCCTTTGTTTCAGGTATTTGCTTTAGAAAAGTTCCTACTGCTGAGGCCAGCACGTGCGGTGCGTGGAACACCAATCCCTTACAATCCCTGAATTCTCCTTGGTGCTTGTCTGACATGCACGTATGTATCCATGTGTCCCAAAGGCGAACAATGGCCGCCGAAACCACACAATGGCCGCCGACGTTTGAACCCGCGATTGAGCGCGCTCTAACCCTACACGGTGCCTCTCTATCCCTTCTCTCCCTCTCTCTCCTCCATCCGCATCGCTTTTTCTCTCGGTGGCCGTGAAGAAAGCAAGCATGAAGTCTCGCCAGTGTTATGGTGGTCGCAGTCTTCGAGCAGCCCGTAGGCACCCGATGTAGCTCGGCTTCCCAGCCCGATGGCCCGGTGGACGGCTCCATGCGGGCCCGAGGTGGCGACCCTACTCCTCCTGCTCCTGAACCGAGCGCGGGCCGACTTCTCGTACGCGCACGACGCCGAGGAGTACTACACGGCGATCGTGAACATCACCTACGTGAGCCCGGCCACGGGCCTGGTGGTGTCCGAGCGCGAGGAACTGGGCAAGTACAGCGCGGGCAAGGTGGGCTCCGTCAGCGGGGTCGTGGTTCACGTGACGAGCAATAACTGGACGGCGCACGACGCCTGCTCGCCGCTGGACACGGCCAACATCCCGCAGGAGCCCTGGATAGCCCTAATACAGCACGGCAACTGCGTCGAATCGGTCAAGATGCGACACGCGGTCAATACCAACGCCTCGGGAGCCGTCGTGTACAACAACAACCCGGGCAATAGACTCGTCAAGATGCGTCACAAAGGTGAGTGATCCTCGACGCGCGGCTGGAGGGCCATGGCGCGCGCGCGCGCTCAGCGGGAGTCCTTTTCTCGGCTAGACGTGCCCGACGCCGAAGTCGCTTCTCGAACCCAATTATAGAGCTTTCCTAAGACTCCGTGCGCGGAGTGCTTCGCAAGAACCTACCCGCGAGGCCAGAGGAACAGACCTTGGGTTCAAATACGTCTCGAGCCTTCTTCCTCCCAGTGCATCTCTGCATCTCCGTCCAAGCCGCATTCTCGTGGATACATAAGACGCTCAATATTGGTGACTCGAGTTTAGCCCCGTAAAAGTATTACGGCGTAAAGGGGTTCGGCCTATTCCGAATGCCACATAATCGTCACGTTTGTTGATTAGCGTGATGGGATCGATCGCGAGCCGTGTCAGAGGCCGACACCTCGCGAACGATCTGAACCTCGAAAGAGAGGCGAAGTTATTTAATGATGAGCGTAAACTAAAGAGAGTGAAATGTATTCGTGGTGACATCTGGTAGCGGCACGGCCTGCTGGTCGATCTGAGGGCGAAGTTGGCTAATGAGATTTCGTGCACGCGGATGTCGCAACTAGAGTTGACGTCGAAGCCCCTGTTCAGCGTCTCGCAAAACCGGGCGGGGATGTCTTTGACTCCAGCTTCCTTTTGCTGATGTCTGCCCTGCTTCCATTTGTATCATTTTGTTTTCTCAGAAAGCACAAAACATTCGAATGCAACCACACCTTTCTTATGCTTAAACGGGATGCTTTGGACGCCACTTGACGAACACGCAACTGTTGAGAAGAACAGTAAAGGCTCCTTCGTCTCTATTCCTATTCAATGACAAAAACAAAAGATTTTTTTTTTACCAAGTTTTACCAAGAACAGAAGGTACGAAGTATTCAGTGTGAAATGCAAAGGGCATTTCTCTCGGCTGACACTGTTTCTGGAGGGTAGCCCATACACAGTTACCTTTCACAAGAGAAGACATCCCAGCATATGAACGCTGCCCAGATCGCTTATCTGTTGTACGCTTGTTTCTTGTACATGTTCATCGTATGAACCTGAATGACGATCATACCTTTGAGACCTCTTTTAAGAACACTTCTAATTAATCCTTGCATTCCCACTCAGAGAGTAAACGGCCATGCATCTCACAGGATTTCAGCCTCCAAAGACATACCTGCTTCTTTACACTCAACCTAGATTTTTCGGCGGATGACAGCTGT
The DNA here is from genome assembly GCA_037355805.1 of Ixodes ricinus. Taxonomy (NCBI): domain Eukaryota; kingdom Metazoa; phylum Arthropoda; class Arachnida; order Ixodida; family Ixodidae; genus Ixodes; species Ixodes ricinus. The sequence goes on from JAZHYW010030276.1 coordinate 17,194, forward strand.
CACTGTCTTTCATGCTCAGAATCTCCGTCTTTTTTGGTGCCCTCTGCCAAGCGTGAGAAAACCAAAATCCAGATTCATGCTACTTTTTTAATCACCATAGCGTGGCAAAGAGCAAACACTACGGCCCCGTCGAGACAGTCGGAGTGACGCAGCTATTCACGCGTCGCCCCTCCGACGGAGGAGAGCTGTCACGTGATACAGTGAGCCAATAGGCCCCCCACGCTAGGGCCAAAAGCCTTCGCCGTCTGCCAAGTTACGGTGCAATGGCTTATAGGAGTCGCTTTGTCTCTTTCCCTCTCCTATTGCAATGGTTAGTGTTTTGTGCATTAGAGGTATACGCGCTGCGGCAGCACAAAAATCACGAGGAATGAACAAGTCACTATCCCAGATGCCACTGGAGTTGGAAGATGACAGGCAGGCAGATTGATGCTACACCGACGTCCCACTCATTTGGCGTTTTTGCCGACCAGTCGAAGAGGCCCCTCGGCTGAGCTAGCGTTTGGCCCGAACCCAAAGCGACCGTTCTGTGCATGTCATGACGTCTGCTTACATTTCCTGTCGACGTTTCTATGGGTGAACACGTTGGTTGCAATAGGACGTTGTTGAAAGTTTAAACGCAATGATGGACGAACTGACACATTTCTTTCTGTGTTTTTACTATTGGTAATGTCTAGTCTCTATGGTGTCTGACTGCTTTAGAATGGCGGGTAGGTCCTCTAATTAACCTGTCTCCAGCTGCACGAGCCTTCTGCGATTAGTTATACTCTGACGCTGCAGGAGTGTACTCAGCGTGGCACTGCTAACGCGAACTGGCGGTCGCCAATTGTTTTCTGTACTTGTGTGACGGAAAATGCACACTTCGGGCACTGACCTCAGCGGGAATACGTGGGTCCCACCAGTAGCCTGTCGAAGTAAAATTAACAAAAGCGGCAATGTCACATTTGCAGTAACGGTGCCTTCACACTTGCGAGTCGCAACTGTCGCGCGACAGCTTTTGTTGCAAAAGCGACCAGTTCGGGGCAGTCGCTTCCAGTCTGATTTTTGCAATGGTTTGTGGTAGTGGCCGTAAATATGGAGCTGTGGAGGTCTCCTTGGCGGCTCTGGTAACACTATTAAACAGAACCCATTTTGTTGTAACCAGCAGCAGCCCTATTCGAATGAGCGCCCGAAAAGAACTCGGCCTGGCAGCAAATCCGTGACTTTTGGCAGGATAGGTATGTACCGTACTGCGGAAGCTCAATTGAGTGCACACCAATGTTGCGACTGTGCTTTGAATGTACGGTTCCAAAGGACCCCGGCCGATATCTAGAGTCTTTCTATCACGACAAAAACAATGCATGCGTGGCTGTAGGAAAATAGAAAAGCAGCAAAACGCGAACCCGGTTTGTAGCGGGAAGGATGGAATAGACGGTAATTCCCAAGAACTTCCTAGAAGCGACCGGCCGATCGCCCCGCAATGTGAACGTCGGTGGTCGCTTGTCGCACATCACTAGTCGGTCGCGCGACTGTTATGCGTCGCAAGTGCGAAAGCGCCTTAATAACAGTGTTGTCGTGTGTCATACGCAAGCGGGCAAGGAACTAGAAAGGGCAGCAGGGTCATGCCGAGGGTAGAACAACCGCGAGTGCCTTGTGTTATCCTTGTCCCGTAAAGGACCTGGCCAGGCGCCACAGTCGGTAACAGAAAACGCCAAAGCAATGTCGCCTGAACTAAAGTGGCAATGTGGTTCATGACAAACATTAACGAGACAGTGCACAAGAGCACAAAGACTAGCGAAGGAGTATACGGGACAAGCGCCGACGAGCTCCTTTCGCTTGTCTTCGGGTTTCTTGCGCGACGTTTGGCAACGTAGCAATGCGGCACGTCACTCGGTCGGTGCACAGTAACGGAAGCATGACACCTCATAGACATTCCACAGGTAAATCTAGGAATAGAATGCGAAGTGCTGGGTGCGGCAAATCCTCGTCCGCGGCCGGGCATTCTCGGAGCTCCTGCCCGTTCAGTTGTTTGCCCCCTCCCCTCGTGTTGCATGATTTCCGGCGCACGACATGCCGCCGAGATAAAAACCTGACCCGCGGAAAATGTGGGCGGCACGCGAGGGAAGCGCGAGCTTGGAAAGAAAGTTTCCACGAAGGCCGTCTTTTCTCGTCCATTTCCGAGAAGGAGTCGCTGCTTAATCTCGGTGATAAACTCTCCTTCAGTGACGGTCTGCTTATCTCGCCGGACTTTATCGCGTGTTGTGTTGTTCTGGACGGGCAGCCTCTTGCCCTACTCTCCTGGCCGCTTGGCGAACGTCACTGCACAAGAGGTTTTCCCAACACATCTCTGGGCTTTTTGCGCGTCTGTTGCCCTTTTCTGGTTGTATTCAGTGTCTGGATCAACGGGAAGATGTGAAAACTTGAAGTGTTCGACAGCTTTGACAGACATCGGACATTCTGCGATATGAATAAGAACCCTGGTTGTAATTACAGTCGCTGATGGCTTATGAGACGCTGGGCGGGGCAAGTCCACCGCATCGTATTACCTCTCTGCAGCCAATAAAATTGCTGCATTCGCCAGTAAGAATGACGAAAAGCTAATCACAAAGGAGTGTGGACTTATTAAGGCCTGCCCTTCGTTTCTTAAAGGGATGTTGAACCGAAATTTGGATTTCACGAAATAAGGCTGCGGAAGCGTTGAACAGGTCGCTACAAACTCTGAAACATCACTCTTACATCGATACCTTGAACTGATAACCATGTCTTTGGAAATGAAGGGCGCAATCAAGGGAGGAGTTTGACGTCACGATTATCTTGGAACAGTATGAACCAAAGAAATCTCAAACCAAAGCTCAGAAACAATCAGTTCCCAACGTTTCAGCGTCGACGTGACCCCGAAGTGTTGGGAACTGATTGTTTCTGAGCTCTTGGTTTGAGATTTCTTTGTTTCGTATTGTTTCCCCAAACCAGATAGATTTCTGCCAAAGATGTTTACTTTCTCCTGGAACGGTTGAAAACGAAAGGAAGTGGCCTCGCTTCTCTCCTTTTAGCTTCGGTTCACCTGCTTGAGGGGACGAAGTGATGTGAAGATGGAATGAGAATTGTGACGCGAGATGTCTCTTCAGTCTTGTTCAATCGTGCACTTCTTTTCCAAAAAATATGGCCATTCGTTAGAGATATCGCTGTATGAGTGATGTTTTGGGGATTTGCAGCGTCCCGCCAATCGCTCCAGCCTTGTTTTGAGAGCTCCCAATTTCGGTTCAGCATCCCTTTAAAGGGCATTTCCAGTCACTTTTTTTATAATCTTGTTTTGAAAAGCATTCATGAATGACCCTACGTCATTTGTTTCATGATGAAAAGTAAAATATTTTTTCTGCAATCATGATATAACCATAATTGCAGAAGCGAAACCGAAACTTCGGCAAAGGTGGGCAACATTTTACAGCCAGCGTGTGGGATACGAGGTTAGAGGACATGGAGATGTCATGACGTCAGCCCCATAGCTCCCCCACTACTCCCACAAGCCGAGCGCGCTGCTCACACCGTCCGTAGGCTTTGCCTGGAAAAGAAAATGCAAAGAAAAATAAACCACTCCCCAATTCGGTGTCACCAAAATGGAAGTACAGCGTTTTCTTTGGAGCACCTCAGGCTTTGTTGGCCAATTTAATAATCTTGTAGGTGGTATTACAATATCATATTCAACGTACGGTTGTTCTGGATGATACTAAAAAGAACTGTATTGTTTTCTCACTACCGAAAATGAAGAGTTGCCCTTTAAGCCGTCAACGAGATAGTAAGCCGAACCGATGGAAATGGACAGGACGGCAAAAGTGTCGCTTTGCCTTTTCCCGTGTGTCTCGTCTCGGTGCGGAGTGGAAGGTTCCCGCCAGAAAGGGCAGTCGATGCTGAGTAACGAATGCAAACGTCTTGATCTCCTGACATTCCACAAGCAGTGCCAAGCGGTCTAAAATCGCATGCAAAAGTGTTCCGACGTAACATTATGTTTAGTGTGGGAAATTGTCATAAAAGGTCTTCTGGACAGCACATTTCAGTGTACTCAATTATGTTAGGATCCTTCCTTGATTGTGCTGTGTTGATTTTGCAGAACACCAGTTTGTAAGGGTATTTATTCCTTCTGAAATTCCCAACCGTCTGCTCTGGTTTATGCCATTCCCCACGAACTGCTAAAGGCTGGGAGGTTGGTGGTCAGTTGCGACCATTTTCTATCGCCTAACTACGCTTCGCTATCTTCCTTGCTTCGTCCGAGTCCGGTGTTATGTCAAAATGCGGGTCAGTAACCTGTAATCTTGGCGACTGTGTTGGAACCTTTCCCTTTCATCTCAGTGAGTTTGCCACATATTATTCCGTCGGATTCCACACTGTTCTCACGTGGAACCTGCTCCCCGTGTTTCTTCTCTTGTCACAATCTACTGAAACAACGCCCATTTATAATTGCCCAGATTTGTTCTAGAGCCTGTGAGTATCTGTCTGCCGCCTTCTGTCGGTTTCGGATGTTTTGGCACGAGGCCGTGAAAGCGAAGATGCCAGAGGATGTTTATGGAACCTTTTTGCTGATCTGCTTAGGTTAGAATGTAAGCCCAGACGATGACTAACCTCTTGGCTCTTCCCTCTCCTAAGCTGCGAGAAGAGCCAAGTTGGGGGCGAGGTAAAAGTGTAGAGGGTATAGGAAAGGGGAGGCAGGCAGAAGTGAGAAGCGCGAAGTGTACGTCGGCCTATTTTCCTGCCCCTCATACGGACTGACAAAATTGTCAGCATGTATAAGTTTAAAAAAAAGAATCCTGTTTTTTATGCTTTGCTTACTTTAATTATTGCTTAGCTTCAAGAAAAACCTTGGGCATTAGTGTTTATACTTGAGAAATTGAAAAACACTTCAGCACTCTCCGTAGAACTAGAGGCACTTCCTTTTTTTTTTATAAAAGAAATATATTTTTTTTAATAACAGTGAACGACTTTGTTATCCCTTCATTTAAACCACCATATTTTCTGGTTTATAAGTCACACTTTTGTTTAAGTTGCTCCCCCTATAAATGGCTGTTTTCAGGGGGAAAAAAAAGTTGGTATACAAGTCGCACCTATGTATTCATATGGTTGACACGGCGAAACTGCATTCAATGGCGCGCATATGTGTGCTATGATCTCAAGATATTCTCGTCAGCAAATTTTACGAAAGATACAAATGCTGTGGCAAATTTGCACAGTTAAGGTTCATGCTTGTAGAAAAAAATGCATTAAGTCGCAGCATTGTATAGGGCGCGACCAACGGAAATCTTGGGATAAAACTCGACTTATACACCGGAAAATATGCTACTTCGAAACATTTTGGCTCGCGTATAATTTTCGTCTCCTGCGAAATCTTGTTCATGTACAGTAATTGCATCATTGCCAAAGTGTTTTCACCCTGTCTCCGGGCTTATCTTCTCAGTTACGTCTGCATTCGGTCGATGGACGCGGTGCATATTGGGTGCTGCACTCACTGTCATTTATTGCCAAAACTTGGGTTTTATGGCTTCGCTCGAAGGAGTCGAAATATCCAGTCCGTAGAATCGCACATCGGGGAATGTACTGAAAAAAAGGATGGATACGCACGAACCTCCAGTTTGCATCAATGTTGCTAGCTATAAGTTTGTCTGTTCCTTTTTTGTTACCTTCCTCAAAATGGAACGCAGCATAGGTTCATTGTTTCTTCTTGGGTGTTTCAGTTTCGATTGTTGGGAGCTGAAGTCTTAGTACTTGGCATCACAGACCAAGGAGCACTGCCATGGTCACGTGGGTTAAGAAAACTATAGACATATGTTTGCGCTTGACGGTGACTGACTGCCCTACAACCGCTCCTGACTGCTTGCTACAAGATAACACATTGGCAGCATCTGTCAGGTCGCCCGGCACCAGTGTGCAGAAAGCACTTGAACGCTTCTGGTCTTGAACTAGACTGAAGGTTGTACGGTATTTGCAAGACCAAATCTGTGCACCACCTATGAGAAATAATAATAATTGTGCGCATGTTTATACAGCCGGAAGTTAGTGTGCCCGAGTGGTCATCTGGTGTCTTAGCTGTAGATGACAAACTTAGCCTGTGGAATACAACCGCTAGCTCAGGGTCCTTAAAGGGATGCTGAACCGAAATCTGATTCCCCAAAACACGCGGCAAAAGCGTGCAACAAGATGCTACAACCACCAAAACATCACTCATACAGCGATATCTCGAACGGATGACCTTATTTTTCAGAAAAAGAGGCGCATTTGACAGAGATGTCGACGCGCACGTTTCTCCGAAAAGGAGAGGGAACGGCCTCGCGTCTTCTCCGCCTCGCCGCCTTGAGGGAGCGAAGCGGAGAGAGGAGGAAACAAGGTATCTTGACGTCACGCGCACTCGTCGGCCTGGTTCAACCTCGACCTCTTTTTCCAAAAATACGGCCGTTCATTCGCGATATCGCCTTACGAGTAGTGTTGTAGGGATTGTAGCGTCCCGCCTACATCTCCTGCATCATTCTTTTTAAATCCAAATTTCGGTGCACCATCCCTTTAACGTCAGTGACGCCAAGAGGCAGTAAAGAGAAAAATGCCAACCAGAAATACCTATTTAGGGAAGTCCCCAAACACTTTCGGAAGGGAGCCGCAGATGGAGTTGCAAGCAGATGGATCAACCCCGGACGCACCATGATTTCAAGTATCTTCATGGACCTCACCTCGTTCACGCACTAAGGTCGACGCACTCTCAAAGTCAAAACTGTGACCCGTTGTCCAAACATCACGCTTGGTTCTTTCATACGGATGCAACGTTTGCGGCTGGTCTCTTCAATATACGATGCATCACAATCTAGACAGTTCAATTTCTACACAACACCACACTGGTACTCTGGGGGTGTTTTGTCTTTTGGTTTGGAAACAAGGCCACATAGTTTAAAATGAGGTTTGAAAGCTGTTCGGATGTTTAAAGGGGCAAGGGCTCTGCGAATATACTCAGAAATGCCTTTAATATATGGAATTGTTATTTGCCCTGCTCCATTACGATTTTTATCCCAACGCTCCCTTGTCCCCTGCTTACGCATGTTTTCGATAAAATGTCTTGGATAATCCCGCTTTACGAGCGAGTCAACAATAACTGCATCTTCAGATGATTGCAATTCCGAATTAGAAGAAATGTGTTCGGACTGCTGTAGCAGGGTTTTTACGACTGCTCTTTTGTGCTCAACCAAATGATGTGAGTTGTAGTTTCAGAAGTTACCTGTGTCGCAAGCTTTACAGTACACAGTTGTTTCTACGTGTCCGGTGCTGTTTCGGTATACATTAACATCTAGGAAAGGCAGTGTGCTGTTTTAGTTCTACTCCACGTGTGAATTGGATTGACGGGTCAGTGCTGTTCAAAGTTAAATCGTTGAACCGTCAATCCAATTCTCACGTGCAGAAGAATAAGGGGGGGGGGGGGATTCTAAGTTTCACTTAATAGGATAGAATAAAGTTTATTCACTTTGTAGTAACTCTATGAGAAGCAGTGTATTTGCATGGGTGTACAGAGCATATCACGTTAGTCTGAAAAAGCCCTTGTCGGTAACTTCTGTTTCTCTTTTATAAGGTAAACGCTGTCATTAAGGCTACATGGGTGGTACAAAGGCCTCATCTTGGATATGTACCATAGTCATTGGAGATTTGTCTTCGTTAATACACTATAAAAAAAAAATTAGAAAATAAAGTTGCAATGTTGGCATTATTTTTGCAGTATACATCTTCAAGATTTTAATTTGTGAGTTCCACATACATTATGGAGCTGTTTGGTTGACCTCTTTGATCCTTGAAACTGCTGCAACAAGGTAACTAGAAGACAATACAGACTATGCAGGCTTCAACTTGCAACAAAACCAAACAAGTAAATGTTTTGTTTCATGTTGAAATCCCGTGTGGTCTGTATTATTTTCTATGTCCCTCTTTCCATTTTGTAATTTAGATGCCAACATGCTCAACTGTCCAAGTTTCACAATTATTACTTCTATGAACATACAATATCGGCCTTTTTGTAAACTTTATGGTACAGTGAGCTTCTCCAAAACGGGTTGTGCTCTAAGAATCAAAAGCACAAGTTTCGTTTTTTCTTTTCGTGCAAGCAAATTTCTAGTTTCAAGTATACCTTCTGTGCTCCTCTTTATGCAAAAAATTTGTTCATTGTTGAGTTGTACATTGCTCCTACGCGAACCTGAAAGGGCTCTAACCTCTGGCAGGGGCTATGCGAGGCTGTACCGCAAAATTCCTTGGAATGGGAAATGCCAGGGAATCCCTAGAAGGGCTTCCAACTTCATTCTGGGAGGCTTAACCTCTCCGGGGCTTCTCCCGTTGATCAATGCTCGTTAAGCCTTGTTGTTGACGGCCTCCGATTCGTCCCCTTCAAAAAAGCAAAACCACTTTTTTTTTTTTTGAACGGTGCGTGCAAGGGGTTTTGCCAGTTCCCAACAACCTGTGTCGAGGCGTGCAGGCGTACCGAAACATCTCAATAATAATAATAATCCTAATAATGACGATCAATCAATCGATCGCTGTTTGTTGCAGTGTGTAGGAAGGACCAATCGGTCTTCTTGCCGCATTCTGCTGCCGTCTTTGCCCCTCAATGTCAGACAGGGTATGGCACCCACGTGCCCCGCATTAGCTACTAGTTGAGACTCTTTGCGTATTATGGCCTTAGATGCTGATGTGCCATTAACTCCCAATCAACCATCAACATTCGTGTACCTAGTGTTTCCAACCGCTCGATTAGGGTTACGTGACTCGCGGGCTGCATTTGCAATGCGAACTGCGAGGAGGCAACGAAAGTGTTGATTGCTTGCAAGTGTCTCTGCCTCTCCGGCCCTCTTTCCTTTTTGCAAGTGTGCATGCGACGCAAGCGCACATGAGACCAACCTGTGCACGCAGCGTCAGCAGTTGAGTTGCAAACGCTCTCCGTGTCTCGAGTTGCTCCCTCTTTGGAATCTGGGCTCTCCGCCTCAGATGTGCTTAACGAGGATTGCTTCCTCGTTGACGCAGTGTTCCAGATCATCTCGGTGTTCATCAGCCGGGAGAAGGGGGAGCAGATAGCGGGCCTGGTGGACAACGGCACCCGGGTGGTGATGCATGTGTCGGTGGGCAGCCACCGGCCCTTCCCCTACCCCAACATCAACCGGACCTCGGTGCTGTTTGTCTCCATCTCCTTCATCATCCTGATGATCATCTCCCTGGCCTGGCTCGTCTTCTACTACGTCCAGAGGTTTCGCTACATTCACGCCAAGGACCTCCTCGCAGTAAGTCTCCCCCTCTGTCTGTCCTCGTTTCGACGCGACCAGGTGTTCTAGAGACACTGGATCAGCAACGCTTCGGAGGGACGATGCTTTTGCTGTGGGATTGCATTGGATTTCTTCGGCTTCCCTCGGTATTGGGTGATCGCAGAACTTTGGATCCTGCATCAGACCAGTGGGCTATTCTGCCGCCTCCACGGTGGCAGAGGAGCCCACCGGTTAGATCCAGAATCCAAAGTTTCGCGATCAGCCGGTACCGAAGGGCAGCCGAAGAAATCCGATCTAATCCAATAGCAAAAGCGTCGTCACTCCGAAGCGCAGCTTATCTACCGCTG
>JAZHYW010030277.1:0-13292 GCA_037355805.1 Ixodes ricinus
CCTGCGTTTTGGAGCAAGTCCACTTCCAAGTAGTTTAGAAAGGCTAACTTTTACTGCCGCCATGGTACGCAGGTTTGTCTCGGCGTAGCGAGGAACGGAGGGGGTGACGGACTGTAGTTCAACATGGCGTCCGCTCACGGGCAGAAATCACAGCAGGCGGTAGCCAACGTTGGGCAGTAGGAGGCCCGACAGGGTTCCTCAACGGTGTTCACTCGTCGCCGTTAGTGTGGTGTTCTGAGGACACGAAGAAAAAGCCGTTCGTACATTGAACGAAAAAAATAGTTTTATGTCAGTGAGTGGTTGCCAAATCACGTTATGATATATACAGTGTTGCCAACATAAAAACAGAACACAACACACCATCTCTTCTGATTTACGAGTGCAGCCGTTCGAAAACAGGTACCGGAGACCGGAGGTGCCAAATGCCGCGTGGTGATAAGACAAACGCTTTCGTGGTGTTCTTAATGATGGTGTTGAATCTCCGGGTTCAGAGATAGTGTGACGCCATATAGAGGAATACCGGTCACAGCACAATAGCAACAGCCATAGCACAATGTCCGAATAATGGCGGCCCTAGTAATTATGTTTGGTATTCAGTGCGTAAATTATCCTTTTGGATGGAGGTACCCATCTGTGACTTCCAGAAAAAGGTAGACAAAGATATCGCTATCTCTAGTAAGATATATTATATTTCCTTTTGTTCACGCAACAAATATAGTAACTGGGCTCACTTGAAATTCGTTGATAGTGTTGACAAACTGGTCGGCGGGAATTCCTCCATGGGACACGATGCCCTTGGCTCCGCTGACCAGAGCGGTAGCGGCGAACAGGAGTCCAGACACGTGGGAGATGGGGTTCCAGGCAAGTACCGTGTCCTTCGCCGTGAACACCTCGCAGCGGCTAAGGGTAAAGAGCAACCAGCCAGGTGTAAAAGACCGTGCAAACAGCACGAACAAATACCGTCTATGGCAAATAATAATAGAAAGGAGTACGTTTCAAAGAGAACGTGAAAGGTGCGGCGCGCGCGCCCGTATTCAATGAGGACGTCAGCCACGCCAACAGCTGGTCCGAATGGATCAGCGCAACTGGGGAAGCGGAGCACCGCAAGGAAATCGTCGACTCCTTTCTGGACTTGATCGAGTTAGCACGTCTCTCCTCATTCATCTAAAGCAGGGGTGCACAACTAAAAAATTTGGCGGGCCAAGATTACGTATATTGAAAGCTGTGCGGGCCGCACCAAGTGCGACGTGTTGTATATTTTGACTGCGGTCAGGCTTCTGATATCAGGTGTCATCGCACTCGTTGCCGTCTTTAGCACATCACGCAATGGCATGTCCGTCGTGGCAGATCGAAGGCGGTTCTTGTTGAGAGTCATCAGTGAGAAGGTCTGCTCACAAACATATGTGCTCCCGAAAAGTGACGACAGTTTCAAACGCGTGGTCCACCAGGTTTCCGTACTTGTTCTTGTCCAGGTTTTTGTAGAACTCATGCACGCTGAGATTCGCGATGCATAGTCTTCCGCGCTGGTAGACACTGGAGGTCGATGAGCTCCAGTTGCATCGTCGGATTGGAGTCCTCCGATCCGACGATGCAACCCCTAACTATCCCAACAGGAAGAGATATGGTTGACAGCCTCCGTGGTGAAAGAGGAAGGGGATCTGTTGAGATAGAGCAAGAAGTTTTCGCGTTCCGTGTACAGACATGCTGAGACAGAACCACACCATGGATAGGGACGGCTGTACAGGCTGTTTTACTGTTGTCAGAGAGATTAGTGGAGAGGGAAAATTTTAACTGAGAAATCTTAGTTCCTTCACCGAAGACTGGGAAAAGTAGGTCATAGGGTTTTACTGCTGCTTGCCAAGCGGAGCGGGCGCTCGGTGGATTGAATGCATGGCATAGTAAGCAACTTTCTGCCCTGAGCCGGGCCGCGGGCCGCTAGAAAAGTGCGCGCGGGCCGCATGCGGCCCGCGGGCCGTATGTTGTGCACCCCTGATCTAAAGCATCTCATCATCCGCTGTCCCAGCTCACTTAAGTCAAAAGGCATCGGTGTAACTTTCTGTATTAAACATTTATTCATTCATTTCCTCTTCGCCTCCTGTCTCCTCCCCTTCCGTATTTTAGTGAGATTTGACTAAAACAGAGGCCTTGACGACAACCAGCAGAGCGCGTGACTGGCTGTCCGGACCCGCGTGATGAGCACGCTCCAAGCCTCTGCCGAAGACAGAAATGGAAAATAGCTTTCTCCCCGATAAAACAAAACAAAACAGACAAAAGTCCCAATGCCGACGGGAACATTGGAACCGAGGGAAAAACATCCACTTCCGTTACAAAAAACACCGTGTACGGTATATGCTGTGCTTGTTTGAAGAGTCCTTAGCTCGACTGTACGCTGCAGACGTTGGCAAACTTTTACGCGCTGTATATCTGCGTGGAACGCCATCGTACCGGACGCCACGCTCGGTTCACACCAGCGTAGACCTAATTTTTCGATCGATATACTTTCTGAGGTCTTGCAATATGCTGATGAGCCTCAAGCACTGCCGCAGGGACGAACTTTTCACGTTTTCTTCTAGGATATAGACGGGCGAGCGTTTGTTCAGAGCGAAGTGTATATATTTGAGGGCCGTTGCATGGCTGCTCATGGAAAAGGACTCCAGAAATTTAGAGGAGAGAAAGAAACTACACCCCGAAATGTTTATTCTAGTTACATCATCATCAAAGGGAATGCAGCTTGGCATTCTTTAAACATATATTTTATAATATAATAAAATCTTTAAATTAAGTAAGCGCTATTCTTGGAAGTGTCTTAAAAAGTTATAATGCTGTTTATGACTGACGAGGAAACAGCGCACCCTCAAAACAAGCACTCTAAAGTTTCATGCACACAAAAGAAAGAGCCACTGACACAGCGCTGTGTAAGTGGCTCTTTGTTTTGTGTGCATGAAACTTTAGAGTGCTTGTTTTGAGGGTGCGCTGTTTCCTTGTCAGTCATGAACAACCAACTCGCCCGAACCTCCGTTTTATAATGCTGTGGATGTATAGTGAATAAAGAAGCGGTGCGATAGCCCCCTCAAGCTGGAGAAAAGTGTTCCTGCCTCGGCTTTTGTACTAATCACTAACGTAAAACAAAACCCGCCGAACTTGCTGCTTGCGACCGCTTTTATATCGGAATTTTTCTCAAAATTCACTAGAGACATGGATCTTTTGTCGAAAATAAAAATCTGCCTCGAGGTTCTCGAGCCACGGCCAACTAAGGTATGGTTCGTATCTGAGTTAAGATCAAATCGGACGTTGTGTGACAGTTACACTCGTGAAGTGGATCCTGTTTCTCGTGATTCGCGTCTCAGATCACACAATTGAAATTGTCTACAATCATTGCGCTATAGACGCTTTACAGCAGCTGTGCATGGGCGCCGCCACGACTGCCCTTCAGTTTTTGTCCCCTCTTATTCCGTTCGCTTGACTTCACCATTTCCACAGCAGGACAGGTTATTGCCATTTTAAGTGTTACTGTGTCCTTCCCCCAGCATAGGCCGTTGCTGTAGCCTCGTTAACGCCCACTTCAGTGGCTCGGCATCTCGGTAAGACATAGAGAAGGGCGGCTATGGCGGCTCAATCTTAGGCGTGTGTAAGCGTCTATATTTGCGAATATAACGTACGGCTTCTCTACAATTACCTGGACAACCGTTTCATTTCTAGACTTTTTAAGAGGCTTCTTTAACAACTATGATAGTGACAAACTTCAGAAGAAACGGGAATCTGCATTTTGCTGTCAAACCAGCAGTGTCTGATGTCTATTATTTTAAGAGGGAGCCAATGTTACATCCAGTTTTTTCTCAGTTTAGAAGATTGACGTAAATATGGCCGCGCGCAGGGCCGAGCAAACAAAGCTCGGTCACGGAGTTTAGAGGATTCGCGTTTATATTTACTCGGGGAGCAACCTTTATCATTTCGCCTTAATTTCGTTCTCTCGAAAGTGCCTGTTCATTCTCACCCTAAGCGCCCGATGCTCGAACTTTCTGGGCCGAATTTTCGCGATGCCGACGCACACTAGAGAAGGAGCTGCGCGGATGCTTTGTCGAGTCAGTCTCGCTCTCGCTTGCTGTATACGCCGCCGAATCGCCGCCCGCTTTTCTGCTGCCTCGACGCTCGTTCTTTATTTTGTCTGGCACAAGTTCGCCGATCAAACCTTCATTTTTGTTCACTGTTCATCCTCTCGTCGCCTTCATTTGTGGCAATGTTTTGCTTCAGTACCTAAACTGTTGTCGAGGCTGATCTTTATATCTAATTCATTTATGCGCCGAGAAACTGACGGAAAGAAGGAGAAACGAGAGGGGACGTCAGAACGCCGAGCTCTGATTGGAACGATTCGTGGGTAGACCTAAAGCCTCTGTCTCCACTGCACTCGTCGAATGCACTCGAAAGCGAGAGCCAAACGCCAGCGTTCGACGTTCTAACCCGTTCGACGAGGGCAGTGGAGACAAAAGTGGCCAGCTTTAGGTCTACCCACGAATCGTTCCAATCATAGCTCGGTATTCTGACGTCCCGTCTCGTCTCCTTCTTTCCGTCAGTTTGTCGGCGCGTGGGATTTCCATGCTGTCTGGAAATTTGTAGTGTATATCGAGAGGCTTTATTTTTAATACATACGGATTCTGGCACAGATTGTTTGTGCATGGTAAACGTTTTCACTCGAAGAATTGTCTGAAAACACCTATATTTGTGGAATACATTTTTGTTTTGTAATCTCGCTTTAAACTGATTAATCTACCGACTTCGGCACTTTAAAAGATGACTCGTGCGAATATTTATTGTGCTCCATGATTACTCACTGCCAAACTTTTTGATTCTGATTTTCGAAACCTCAAGGAATGCCGGGCATGGCCAGTTTATCGCTCCGCAGACAATCAGATTGCGGCCAATTGCCCAAAAACCAAGAAACAAGTGGAAACGAAATCGGCCGCGTCTTTTTTAAACAATGAGTGACTACATGTGTAACCTCGATTCGGCGCGTATAAGGCCTCGTTCTATCCAGATTTGACATAAGACTCGCCTGCGTGTCCCTCAGGTCGCAGTTCGAATCCCAGCCGATCGAGCGGCCCGCATTTTGACGGAGGCTTAAGCGCGAGACACATGCGCGAAAAATGTATCCGATCCGACGTCCGATCCGGCAATACGACTGCCTGATCCGAAAAGTTTGGTCGCTTCAGACGTCGGATCGGCGACCCGGCGTGCGTCCGACGTGCCTGATAGTTTCGCACGGCAGACGGACTGTCGGAAGCGTCCATCTAACGGCAGCACAGCTAGCGCGAACGTCATGATGACGTACTGGGTCTGGCGGGACGAGCACGAAAACGGGACGGGCGACGAGGAGCCGGACGCGTGAAGCCCGCTGACCCATTCGAGAAAGATGGCCCCAGCAAAGAATGCACGCGCTAGCGAAAACGAGCTCCGTAATTTCGCTCGTGCGAGCTGAACCGTCAAGTTGGGACCAGATATCTACCCTGTCATGGGAACGCGGACCTCCGCTGGAGCGCTTGGATCTCCTGGGCGGAGCCGAACGGATCGTCGTGTCGCATGCAAGGTCGGAAGTGTGTCTCAAACTGTCGAGTGCGGCAATTCTGGAGCGGCGTTCGGACTGCCGGATCGGACGTCGGATTCTGCCGTCCATGTGTCTCGCGCTTTATGCGGAGAAGGCGCCGTGTAACCAAGATTTCGGCATCAAAAGATCCTCGGGTGGTCCAAATTGATCCTCCCCTGGGGCGTGCCAGATGTCCTTGGTTGGGCTGACACACCCTCACATTTGACTTTTGGGACAAGGCTGTCCGGGGCCTCTGGGGCGTACCAGTTGAGTTTGAGGGCGGCTATGAAGGCGTAGTGGCTGATCTCGACACCCTTGGGCAGACCCGTCGTTCCCGACGTGTACGTGTAGAAGAGCGTGTGGGACCGGGGCTCTTGGATGGCCGGTTCTTCGAAGTCCGACTCCTCGAGGCTCTGGAAACTGCTCATAGACTGGAAGCCCGGGATGTCGTCCAGAGAAAACATGGCCTGAAAGAACGGGGAAACACGAAGGACAGATAAAAACACGAATTTATCGTTTGGGCGGTTCAGTGTGTTGGTGAGCACTATACGAAAGAGGTACGTGAATGCCCGTGTCGTCAGCATTGTCTTTTGTTCAGTGTTTTTCTTGTAACAGAAAAAAAAGTAACGAAGTGCAGTTACTCGTTAATTTGTTGAAACTTAATGCATTGCTGAGATTCGTTAGCGTCTGCAAATGTAACGAAGTACCCTTAACGTTGCTTCCAAAAATCTAACAAACGTTACTTTAGATTTTGGCGTTATTTGGCAGCGATGAGTTCCGGGCACACAGACTTCAACAATAATGGAACATTTTTGAGTGTCTTCAGTTTGTTTATAATAGTTTTATCAAATTTGAAAAAACAAAAGTTGATAAAATTCTTATTCAACTAACAGTGCTGTTTGAGTGAAAGATAGTCACGAGTAACGTAGTTGGATAGTCGATACCATAAAATAACAGCCAAAATAATTTACTCAGTCATCTAGAAATCCAGCGAGGATGTCAGTGTATTACGAAAAGTAATAGGTGAGCGTCCTTGCTTCCAACACTGCTTCTACGTGCCTCGAGCCTTTGTATTCATATACAAACTGATAATGTTTATACACACTTCTAAGCCGCTTGAAAAAACGATAAAGTTTCCCTAAAACAGTATTGTTTGCTTGAAATGACCGCTACGAGCGAGAGACTATAAATTGACTTTTCCTGCGCCCTTTAGTTGAAGCATTTTTTTGCAACATCTTATTGCGTGACTTACCCAGGAAACAATTACAAAAATCTAAGAAATTAAACATTTTGTTCCACTTTGCTTGAATCACAGAACTGCCAAAGGAGAACGCTGATTCATATCAGATTTGCTTGCCCGTCCATGTTCCTTTTAAACGTGCGCAGATTCAACCATCGCAACTTTTAGACCGGAGTAAACAACCGTGTCGAAACATCTAGGGCAAGACACGGACGAAGGCACGGCGCTGCAAAGATTAAACGTTAATTTAAGAGCACCAAAGAGACGCTAACCCCTTCCCCCTCCCTATCCCCCCCCCCAGAAAAAAAGAAGAAAAAGGACAAAAAACAAATTTTATTTAATACAAAGTTTAGCGCAAAATATACACTGCAAGAAGCATTTGAGGTAGAAGCGAAAATACATAGCCCATTCAGGGGCCTAAAAATGTTTTCTGAGACTTTTTCTTTGCTTAATATTACTCGGGCACATCCAGCTTAGAAGTGAGGCGAAGGTTTTCCGAAACGCCCGTGACTCACCTTAAAATTCTTCTTTTCGTGGATGCGGAGTACCTTTTCGGCGTTGGCGTACTCCGTGATGACAAAAGTGGACCCGCTGTCGTCAATCTGGTACAGGAACTCCCCTTCAAAGACATCACGTGGTCAACGTCGTTCTGCGCTCAGTCCAAGCTAAGTTCTCACACGCTGGCGTATGAATTAGTAAACGCGAGAAAAAGTGAAACCACACTACAGGAGCCTTTGAAGGATGCTTTTAAGCGCACGCCCGGGTGATACCGTGACTGCGGGGCGCTCGCTTAAAAGCAAGCCTCAAGGTGCCCTGAGTTTTTTTTCGAGATACCCTAAATATGGAAATAACTCAATCTACGGGCTCCAAGTATCCTGAAAAAACCAAACCATAACAATGCGCGGCCGTTTGCCCTATTAAAAAAAATTTTCAGCCTTTCCACTTTGGTGAAGAAGGAAGAGCAGCGGAGCTGTAGCTTCTGTTCTCGGCGGTGGCTTTCCAGGCGAGCGATCTGCTCTTCTTTCGCAAGAGAATCTGAAGCGCTCGACGCAGTGGAACTTGAGGCGATAGCGGCCTCGCGGCGGTTACGAAACCATTCGCGCTGCTGCGCACATCGCCGCTCGTTCCGTTCCCGCTCTTCTTCCTCCGATGAAATGTTGCCGCCATCTATGAGCGACGGCAGCAACCAGTTGTCTGGTTGCCGAGGCTGGAAAGGTTGCCGCGATTTATGAGCGACGGCGGCAAGCAGACAACCGGCAAACACAACACTCTGGACAGCTACCGCCATCTATGAGCGACGGCGGCAACCAGTGCTGTGTCGACATTTGTTTGGTACCGGACACGATCCTGGGGAAACTAGCCCTTAACAGCTCCGCTGTAAAAAGCCATCGAAGATCGAACATACCAAGGTCATCTCCGGCGATGGGAGAAGCATTGTCCCGGCAGCCAGGACCAGTGTCAGCCAGTAGCGAGCGAATGATCCTCGCGCGTCCGGCCGGTGGAACCGAGGAGTGATATCCCGAATGCGGGCGGCTCGTTGCCCGTTCGCGGCGAGAACAGAGCCGTTTATACTGACAGAGTTCTGCCAATGGGCGGAGCTTGTTGCCCGCTAAAACCAGCGGATTTCGCGATAACACAAAATGGTGTTACTTCTTTGTCTCGTTTATTTCTCAGACATCGCATAGAGTTCCTATGAGTCAGAGCCACAAAATGGCAGACGGAAGTAGTCATCCCCTGGTTGTCAGTCAGACTACGCTGCTGTGGTTGCCAGGATGTCAAAATCTTAAGAAGGCCAAACGCACTCAGTATAAACGACTCTGGGCGAGAAGTTTGGTTATCGCCGCCTGGTGGAATGTTTTCATAACCCAGTGTGAGGATACTTCAACTTCCTCTGCTTGTACAAGCACGTGCAATGCCAAGTTTTAATGACCCAAGAAAACTGAAACATAATTGCGTGGGTAGAACGTGCACTACCCATAGTGAGTGAAGTAGGGTGCCTACATGTCTGTCTGTCTCAGGGTGAAGACATCCATTGTTGCCCTGAATGTGCCAGCGCGTGACACTCTGGCGCACTTGGTGCGTGACTTGGGCGGTAAAATGGCGTCTATGCATTAGCCAAAGCTACGCGCTCGAGCTGAGTGACACCGGACTGCGCGCACTTTCAAATGCATAAAAAACGATTGGGTGGAAAAATGGCTGAGATGTTACCACTCAAGCAAAAGCGCGCGTGTGTATGAAGGCACTCCAGAGTGAGGAAAACAGAGGCACCCCTAGGGCGAGCTTCTCACCGCAAGTACAGCGTGGACCTTTGGCGAGAGTCGTACAGTCGTAGCGCCATGTAGCGCACAAAATGAATCGTGTGCCATCGCAGCCGTCGCTTCATCGCGCCATGGCTCTTGCTAAGCTGACGCCTTTCGAAGAAGAGACGCGTCGACTAACAGCCGACATGAGGTCCATCTCTTACGATGCGACAACGTTGCACGACGTCGAAAATTCCACCGCGACGCCCCGCCAAGCGCGCCGGGAAAGTAGCCAGTCCGCCCGAGGCAGCAGACGCGCCCGACGACGGGATCCAGCGGTTTGGAAACACGGGGTGGTACATGATGCGCCCTTCATTACGCCGCTAATCCATGGCTTGCATTGACGTCACATCAGCCGCTATTGCTCCGAAACATGCTCCGGTGCCCGTGCCTTCTGCAGCATACATTTGGCTCCATCGAACTTGTTCTTCCTGGCAAGCCGTGACAAGAGAACAAATTCGATGGTGCGAAATGTATGCTGCAAAAGGTATGGGCACATGACCATGGTACGAAGAAAAAAAGAAAGAAGACCGATGATTCAAACCAGCGCGCACGCGCTCGAGGGCTGACGAGGCTGACGACCGGACACATCACTCCCGCAAAAGAAAAAATTAGAAAGAAAAACATAGTGGGTTGTTTTTGAGACGATTATTGCAGTATTATGTTCCCTCTCAGCAAAAAATAACATTTTTCGACTACTCTTATTTGCTTTTATCATCTACAAATGCATACAGATTTTGTAGTAAAAGCGTTTTTAATCTGAGCGAAATGTCGCGCTCTCATTGGTCACATCTCGTCCTGGCTGCCGACACAAGATGAACTCAATTATTTCGATTTTTGACTTTTTTTTCAACACAGAAATCGGTCGCGCATCGTTATGGTTTATGAATTTCGAGGATGGTTGGAGCCCGCAGAGTGAGTTATCTCCATATTTAGGCGACCTCAAAAACCTGCTCAGAGCACCTTTCAAATGCTCGGGTAGTGGGGTACGCGGGACATGGTAACGCTTTACTAAAGGTTCTTATTAGAGAATTTTAGTTGATAGTGTTTTTTTCAGGCCACGCTCCTTGTAGCGGGAGCGAGCGCTGCCACTTTGATGCATGCTCTGAAGTGCGCGTCCGTAGAGGTAGCGTTGAAAACGATATACTTTTAAGATAGCGTTTACGGCGTCACCGTTCCCTTGTAACTATTTCATCTACCATAAAAATGCGGCTGCACTAAAACTGAAGACCCAGAGGACTGTACGATTCGGCGGCTGCGACTTAAGTGGTGGAATCTGCCGTCGCAAGGAACAAAACAAAAACAACCTGACTATACTCTGTTTCACCTTGCTGTTGTACCGCAGAAAAGGCTACAAGCGCGAGCTCCTTGCTCTAGGGCGCATCTCGGCGGCACAAGCTCTCGTGCACCAAGGGCAGCTGCCAAAGCTATGAGCTCGCGCTTCTAGCCTTCGCTGCGGTGCAACATAAGGTGAAACGGAGTATAGATCCCCCAAAAAACGCGCTGCTGTCGCGTCCTGGCTCACCGTGTGCTCTTTGCGTCTGCAATATTAAAACAGTCTGCTGTAGAGAATTTTTCTGAGGCACAAAAACTTTACTCGAGGGACCTGAAAATGGTTTCAATGTACGGTTGTGTTCACGGCGTAAAGTGGTTCAAAACCGGCTTCGCGTATTTTCGCAAAGCCGGTCGCGACAAGAACATGGGCTGCGGTCAGATGAGATGAGGATGTGTCAATTAGGTCTATTCACAGGACGGACAAATTAAGAAAACCAGGCTCGCTGACCAGAGAAATGTGCGTATCACGTGGCCTCGACATCATTACGGAAACATCCGCAGGTCCGAGGTAACCCTGCGGACCTGGCTCTAAATCCCATGGTTACCGTGGACCGAAGTGGAGACTGAGAGTCCAAGCTCGTAGCTTTGGTTGCTGCTTTCGCTGCACGTTCCAGCAAGAAAGATCAGCACCTCTCAAAGTTGTCACCCTGCGTCCCTGGTTTTCGCTTCACTTCAAGCTAAGAAAAAACCAGCACGAGCGCACGTGACGCTCGATTTGCACCCAATCAGCGTCTGGCTTTTCTGGCCAAGTCGTGACCTGGCCGATCTGCCAGTGAAAGAGACGAAGACGAAGGGCCCGGCGATGAAAGTGCGTTCTTTCTTATTTTACCTGCGGAAGAATTCCTACAACTACAGTGCCTCAACTAAGATGAGTACCGAAACAACGATATTAAGTGCCAACTCTGGCCTCAGCATGAAAATGCAGTGGCGCTTCTGCCGGTATGGGCCTTACATAGCATTTGATATCATTGAACGCTGTCTGATTCACGCGAACCGCGCAGTTCTATTTGCCCGCTTATATTTGTCTTATATTTAAAAAAAGTGAAACTTTTTTTTTCTTATTCTTTAGAGGGGTCATTTTTAGGTTAGAAAAGGAAAATTTACAAAAAATAAAAATGGCAAAGCTGCTGAGGACGAGTTTGGCATGCGGAGGTTCTACCGGCAGTCACCAGTTCGTAGGGCACAACAAGCCTGTACCTTCCCGGGCATGCCCGAAAATCTACCGTGAATATGAAAATCCTTTTGCCGTGAGTAACCCAAAGGCAATTTGCAAACTCCTTGATTTACGTTGAAGAGTGTTCCCGCTCCCTTTCAGCAGACCGGCTCAGCAGCCATTTTGACTAGGCCACCGAGGCCACCGCTGCCGCGATGCATGGATGCATACCGCGATCACGGTGGCCGCGATGCATCTCTGCTCGTGCGACAACCTTGCTTGAGGTCTGCGCGTGTAGAGCACGAGACGGCTCGAGCCCTCTCGTACACCGCCGTCTGCCTCTTGTGAACTAATGTTATGGCAGCGTTACGCATGCTCCGAACGTTTGGTGAGATCGGTCTATTGATGGAACCCATTGACTCAAGGTGCTAAACCAGGCAGTTGATGGCTATACTACGTTCACCCCTTAGCTGGGAATAGAAGCTCCGCCTTCAGCGCGAGCTCGCTGGCTCCCGCAGTGCTTTGGTTGCGCGTGCCTGCGTGCTCGCACTTGCGTTAGCAAGAACAGAAAGCTCGCGCTGAAGGCGGAGCTGATACTCGTTTCAACTTGGGTCCAGACGCAGGCGATGCTACAAGCGCGAGCTCCGGGCTTTCACTGCGTCCCTGCCAAGCACGCGCGCTCGTGCAGTAAATGGCCCTCGTTGCAGGGCCAGCACGCTCGCGCTGGTAGCATCGGCTGCGTCTGGACCCAAGCTGAAACGAAGTATAGTCACATATCATAGTATATTTCTATTCGGTCTTTTTTTTTTGTCAACAAACTCAGTGGCGCCATCTATTGGGTATCCCCGGCACACCTCCGGATCACGTATATCTCCTAATCTTTTTACTCATAATTTTTTTATCATAAGGGTGATTTAAATCTGACAGGGATATATGTGGACGTTTCCAGAAGACATCGTGTACCACTGTCAAGTTCAGAACCGGAAGTGGTTGGGGGCTATTTGCACACGAAAAAGAGCGAAGAGCGTCGCGCAACACCGATGGCGCTGAACCTGGCCATGACGAAGCTTGGCATTATTTTAGCATTTGTTGGCCCGGGTAGGTCACTTTTCACTAAAATGCCGCGTGGACGCCGAGTGAAGCTGCTAATGGTAGTAAAAGTCAACCACGACTTGCACCGGAGTCACGCTCCATCAAAGCGACAAATCTGGGAAGAGCACGTACAATCAGAAACGTTGTCTTTGAGAGTATAAAGGCTTAAAGACGACTCGGAAACGCATTTAGAAGCTGGTTTGGTGGAATAACTGACGGAAAGAGCTCGTGATAGTTAACAAACGTAGCGATAACTCGGGATTTATCGTGGCTGATAACGACAGCATCCTGCACAGACATGCCTTCGTGCGCAGCAACAGGTCCAAGTGCAGAGCCATCAGGCTTGCGTGGGAAGTGCCCAAATAGTAAGAAAAATAGGAACAAACACGTGAGTCTCCGGATAGGAATCGCGCACAGATGCGTTCAATAAAATTACCGAAAGCTCCGCGGCAACATTTTTTTATAACGTGGTTGGTAATTTAGAAAGAATAGTGGTGGCGGACCACATCTGAAAATTAAACGAGATACTTTTTATTCGTCGTCACATGGAGGTGTGCAATTAATTGAATATCATTTAGATGCATCCGAGAATAA
>JAZHYW010030278.1:0-38930 GCA_037355805.1 Ixodes ricinus
ATTGTCATTTTTCATGGCCGCCGTGGGACCGCAGCCTTATCAAACAGCTCTCAGCACGACTTTAAGGGGTATCAACTATCACTCAGCTGGTTGAAGTCACGCATGATTTTTCTGAAGTACTGTACCGTAGAGGCCAAGTTTATGTCACATTTTTAGATAAAAAAAAGCATTTGATAAGGTTAACCACAGGAAATTATTCCTCAAATTAAAATATATTGTGAAAAACCCAGGTCTCATCCGATGGATAGAGATGTTTTTGTACGGAAGAAGACAATTTGTAGAAATTGAAGGTAAACATTCCTATTTGATCGATGTAAAATCAGGTGTACCCGGAAACAGTGCTCGGTCCTTTTTTTTAAATATTTATTAGTGATATACTCTTCAATTTAACAGTTAAGGCTAGGCTATTTGCCAACGACTATATTTGGTATACAGAGGTTAAGGAGCCCACCGATCACATAAATCTTAACACGTGTTTAGCACGCGTTGGACAGTGGTGCAATACATGGCAAATGTCACTAAACTTAGATAAAACCGTCTGTATGACTATTACTCACAAAACAAAGCCGATTCGAATTGCGTACGCTATCGAAGGGTATCCACTAGCAAGGGTAAGCAGTTACAAATATCTGGGCGTCATTATTTCTCACGATCTCCGTTGGAGTGCTCATATTGATAGCATTGTAAAAAAGGTGAATTATAAACTATGGCATTTAAGGCGGTCTTTGAAACTAAGTTCAATGAACACAAAACGTTTGGCTTGTAAAACACTCATTCGTCCGTTGATAGAATACGCATGCGACATCTGGGATCCTCATATTGTTAAAGATGTGCTAAAGCTAGAAAAGGTGCAACGACTTGCTTTGCTTTTTATTTTTTCCAAATATCGTCAACTGGAATCAACTACGACTCGCGAGCGACTTTTGACAATCAGCAAAACTTACAAAATCGCCGCCAATATCCTTCCAGACCAAATGTCCCCCCCCCCAGAAAAAAAGAATACAATAAAAAATAACATTATTAGTTTTTTATAACATTTACTTACTTTCATTTTTACGGGACGTCGTTTTGCCAATCTCAGCCTTTCCAGTTCGAAGGAACGCCTACCTGCTTGCACGTCTGCTCACTGCAGCACGTTTCGCTGGCGTTGGAAGCCGGTGAAACAGTAGGAGTTTTAGTATTGCGTATACGAACGAGCGCAAGCGCTGTGTGTTTGCGTTAAGTTTGCGTGCTTTACACTGCGCGTGTGCGGAGCCCAAAATTGCGGCCTTGGATCAGCGCATGGCGATGACGCGCACGAGCAACGTGGAACACTCACGCAAACGCACAGCGCTCTGATAAGGTACAAAACTCTCTATTACGGTACAATCTCATACCGGCTTCAGCACTATACGTTGGGAAAGTGAAGAGTTGTTTGCATTCGGAAAGGACATTTCGCGAGCCATAATCGCGAGCAGTTCCGCCGTGCCCGCTGAGCATGCAGGAGAATCGCGGGACCCTCACTAGAGCGCTTCCCGTTTCCGCCGCGGGAGGGCGAGCAACGAGCTGGAGACGCGAATAGGGAACCGCCTGCACTGGCATCCTTATACTCTTTGCTCTTTACAGTTTTCACAGCTCGGATGTTTAATTTCTTGTAGGAGCTTTTCACAAACGCTAGAAACCAGGTGAGACGGGCAACCAGCTTAACGCTCAACCTGAAGGTCAAAATTATTTGAAGTCTATGCTGGCAGCTCTTAGTGATAGCTGCGTGTAGGTATGTGGACGCAATCCCTCGTTTGACTAATTTTAAGTGGGAACTGCTGAAAGGAAGGAAGCTTTTTTTCGAACATAGATTGTAGCTTCAGCACACATGATTTTTTTTTTGAAAAAGAGCTGCAGATTTAGGAACTGTATACAATTATTTGTTTGTAATTCCCATCTGAAGTTTAGTCTACCTGAGAGTAAAGTAAACTTGTGAACTATTTCTGCGACAGTAATGTCGAAACTAATACCGGTACAATCCCCCAAAACAACGAGGAACTTTCATCACATTTATCCCGACCAAGGCTTCAGAAATGCGCTTGTCCACGCTAGACAAAAAAATGTCACACTTATAATGTACGGTTTCAGAACCGGCGAAACAGAATGCTTTCTGAAAACTCTTCGCAATCAGGAGATTGAATAGTTAGCCCAACTATTAGTCGCTACCACTGAGTAAGCCGCCAGAATAACAATCTGGGGAAAACCCCCGTGTAGACAACAGGGATAGCGTTGGCAACTGCAACGAACCGTCCCTCAACACGGCCAACCAATCATAGCCCGAAAATAGATGCGAGCGCGCGTCTTTTTCGACTCTCGACTGCGGGCTGTGCACAGGTGGAACACGTGGAGCAAAATCTCGTGCTACAGGGCCCAGGCATCCTGGGCTTTATCCCCTCCCTTGCCTACTTTGATCTGGATGAACATCGTACCGGCGTGCGGCCGTGGGTCGCGACTGCGTGATGCTCGTTAAAGACTCCAGTCTAGCAGTTCAACCGCACTGCCTAAATTTCTCATCCACAGCTGAGACACCAAACGCCCATCGGGGCTGACTCCCCCTGTTTTAAACACACACCCTACACAATTACTCTCGACTGCTACTCGCAGCCTCGAACTACAAGTCTCGTGGTGATATACACGGTGTTTCGTTTCATTGATTTGTCGTCGCTGTCGTCTGCGCAACCAACAAGGATGCCCAAGCAGCCTTCGTAATATGTACGGTGCACGCACACACATACACCCGAGCGGGTTAGTATTGCAGAAGGCCACGGTTCGGGTGGTTCCCAGTGGTGCCTCCATCTGCCGAGGATGCGCGGGATTGACGTAATGCATTTGCTCCTGGTTTCAATGCGGGACGCCTTTTAATTGTACCTGGAGAGAGAGAGCCCGCGCGACGAACGCAATCCATCCGTTCGGCAGGGGCGGTTGTGTCACGACACACTTTCGCTGGGGAGTCCCCTCGACGCCTCGCGCTACTTCCATTTCCCGGTGAGTTCGTTCGGCAGAGCCACGAGGATATGCCCCGCTGAAATTGAGAGCCTAGATTTGAGAGAGGAAGCAACGCAAACCACGGAGAGCAGGTTGGTTTCAAGTACGCATGCGTCGCGGTGGCGCGCCCGTCGAGGAGAAAAGCGGGCTGAGCGGCAGAGACACTCGCAGAACACCGAGACGCTTTGGTCACCTCCTCGCAGGCAGCACGTATTGCAAACACGGCCCATAAACCACGTTACCCCGATGGAGCGGTTGGAAAACACTCTGGAATCTAGGCCCACCCCGTTGGAAGAGGTGCGCTGTGGGCACAAGGAGGCGCCCCGCCGAACGCCAACTCATGAAGAGCGTTACGGCATCGGCACGCAATAGTCCTCGATCGTCGGATGGGCGCGCGGAGGAGGTCTGCCGTCTGTTTGATGGCTGCGGGGTCCCCAGTTTGTTCACCGGTCCCACGGCCTTCTCGCTGTGCGCCGTCAGAGTGACGTGGCCTCGGCGGTTGCACCACACGGGCTGACACGGGATCACACGTGGGACGAGGATTGAATGGGACGTTGAGACCGTCAACTATAAAACTAGCGAACCGGTGGAATTGCGAAATGAAGCAGGAAGAAAGATGTGAAATATTTGGAGAAAGTCACGAAATGTTCCCGTTCGTTCCGGAAGCTCGGCGAGTTGGGAGTTTCAGTAGACCGTTCTGATGACTCCGATAACGGTACCCCATAACGGTACGATGCATGCGTAAAGGCATCAACGCGGAGTATCGGCCGGGTGTCGTTATCGGAGTTATCGGTAGGATCTACTGAAACTTCCTTGTATCAACGATCCGTTTTCCCGAGTGAAAGGGAAGGGAATGCACAGGTCATTTTAGCAGTGACGTAGGGGCTTATGGAATAGTGCTTCAGCGCCCCCCCCCCCCCTCCTCCCCGAAATCCAGTCCACTCTATAAGAAAGAGATGCATTTACATCCACTTTCCCCATCTGCACCCACAGTTATGAATATCTCAACCACATCGGCACCCCCGCGTAGCCAACCCCTCTAATGAACACACATACTGGTCCTGTCCCAGGGCCTCAACCACCCTCACCTGTCTCTCTCCCTCCCTTTTTCCCTCTTCAGCCTCCTATACCTGGGCAAGCTGGGCCGTTCCCCCAAAGGATCTCCAAGCCACCCAGTGGCCACTCCTCGTCGACCACATTGAAAAAATAACTCCATCTTTGGACGCCAAACCCACCGACCCCGCGAAGGACGAGGACAGCGCATTATCATCGTCCGATGAAAATTAAAAAGCGACTCGCACGTGAGTCGAGTAATAAAGTTTATTCTCTCTCTCTCTCTCTCTTGTCACCCCCCCCCTTTTTTTTTCTTAAAAAAATGGTTTGGCCATTGGATCGGACTTTGTGACATGTGTGAAGGGTGTGATGACAAAAACCTAAGCAAGGACCTGGTGGGGATGATGCGCAGGAGGCTCTTTTATTTTACAACAGGCTTCGCCCGGGGGGGGGGGGGGAGGTGTTAAGGAAGGGCAGGAAGGTTAACTTGAACCTAGATTCTGGCTGGTTACGCTGTACTGGAGAGAAAGATGGGGCGCAATTGTCAATGAGGGTGGATATTGTAATGGGAACGCCATTCAAAGTCTCATAGAAGTATTCTTAGGCACTTACAAAGGTATTCCAGAAATTGTGGGGCTGAATCGGTTTTGAAACTCAGATATGGTCAATCCTCCGCGACCCGGTGGCTGTCGCAAATCCGCCTTCGTTTCGATAACGAAAGTGTGATTTTGGGACGAGTGGTTAAAAACGCGCTAACTTTTGCTCAGTTCGAGACTTCCTCTGGAGAAGGAAAACATTCTTTCGCGCGTGCTTCCCTGCGTGGTCTCGAAGACCTAACCAGCGCTTATCACCCAGGCGAAAAGTGCCGAGTCAGTGGGCTGTGGACGCATGCACGGCGTCTCATATTCCGCAGAAGAGAGCTGCTACGCACGCTCAGGGCAGCTTCAACAGCCCAGTATATAGACATTTTCCGCTTATATCTCGCCCCCGACCGCCAAGTAGGCATATCCGGTATGGGCGACGAAAAAATATCAGAACGTTTCAACCTGCAAATCGTAAAAAATAGAGGGGAGGCAAAACGAGAATGTGTGACGGTCACGTTTAAGTCCTAAATGCCTTCTATTGGCGTGGCGACGGCAAAACAATGTTTTCGCCCATACTGGAAGTGACGACAATTCAAGATGGCGGCGCCCTTGCGAAAAAGGTCCATAGGCAAAGATGGCAGGGCGCAGAAAGCGATTATTGGAAAGGAACATCGACGTTTTTTTCATGACGGCCGCCATGTTGAATTTCGAAGTAACTGAGTTGGGAAAAATATAAAATCACTTATTTCCCGATTGGAAGGCGCTACAGTAAGAAATTCGTATCAATGGCTCACTTTTTTTTTTGCTATACTTTTGTTTTTAATCGTACCGCAATATCCCGAAACATAGCCAATTTAGAGAGCAAATCAGGTGAACATATATGGGGTGGACACTTTTTCGATGATCAGTAAAAGAAAACAGTTAGGGAAAAAATTTTATTTTTAGGTGTGGTACCCCTTCCAACTGTACTTCCCAGTCAGCAACGTTCGCTTATGTCCCGCCATAGCTAACTAGCCGCATTTACGCCTAGGCCATCATTGGTCCCAGCACTACTACTACTAGGAGTGGGCAATCTTTCGGTATTTAAATAAAATAGAGCAAATCAAGCCAATAATAGGAGTGGGCTATCTTTCGGGGGTGGGGCATTTCAGGATTTTAGGTATAGTTATCTTATCATTAAACTATTTACTTCTAGCTTATTTTTCGCCCAACCCAACTATACGCGTCATGGCACCAGTCACATGAAAACGGTCTCTGCTTACGCTTGTGGAGCAGAGTATCACAACTGTCTCAAATTTTTGACTTTACGTATTGCGCGATAAGTTACTGTCACTTTTGCGGGAAACGCGACCGGCGCGACATATGAGGCAACGGTCCACCGCGCAAGCGCCACCATGCGTCTCTCCGGGTCCCTCGGAAACACACGCTCCGCGTCGTATCTCGTGTCGTCTGCTGGTGCACAGCCGCTTCGAAGCAGCGCTTCCGTCGTAAAAAAAATAATATTAATAATAACATTAAAAAAACGCAATTACGCATGTTTAAGTGACTAACACAATGTCCCAAGGTTTAAAAAAAGAAAACCTTCTGTTTATCAGACATTAGTGTAAGATCTGCATTTTGCGAACGCGGATCGACAAATATGTGCCACTCTTAAGCCCGCGCGCTGCAAGGCCGCTTACCCCGCGAGCACTGCAGTCAAATGTGGCCCATGTGACCCCTTCTCCGCCAATGAGGAGTAGGCGGCGAAAGTAAAAGGAATGCGATACCGTGGCTCCGCCATTTAGTTACTCTAGTCTCGCCGTGGCAGCAAGACCCCTGAAGTCACAAAGTACCAAGCGCAGCCACAGCGAGTTGAAGTCGGAACAAAAGATGTTCCACCATCCTTCACTTGACCATGTGGCTGGTGTGTAGAAAAGCTATAGGTTTCTTTCATCCTGGCGGGCGAATAATCTGTCGGTCGAACTTTAGGGAACAAAATTTGTTCTGCCTGTATCAGATAACAGAAGTGACCAACATATTAAAGAGACACTAAACCACTATCTGCGATTGTCTATATGTGGTCATAACTCGGTCTATGCGCTAACCTTTTGGTTCTAGGTAGTCGACCTTTGATACTGATTTTAAAGGGCAACTCCGCTCAATTGCGAAAAATTTAGGCTTACATGTGATTCCATTTCACAAAGCACTACTAAACAGCTCTACGTCTTCGGATTCGCGAAATCTGGAATATTATTTGTGTAATCTTAATTTAAACATCAGCTGATACTGAAACCGAAACTTCGGTTGCGTCAGGCAACATTGGTCTCTTGTCGGGCTCGTCAGAGGCATGGCCACGTCACGTCTAAGCACGTGGTCTTGTGACGTTCGTGGGGGCAAGGTACAGGACACGCGACGCGGGCAAGTCGCTTCGCATGGCGTGGACGGTGATGGCCCGGGGGAGAGGGGGAAGGGGAGAAGACGAAAGAGTAGATGGGGGGAGCGGAGAAACAGACCGATAAGCGCGCAGGGCAGCGCAAACTAGCGCATCCGCTTTACGGTGATCACGTGGACGCCATTGAGCCAACACCGGGAGGAGAAACTCATGACGTCATCGTTCAGTATCGCTCTGAGAAGTAAAAACAAACAAAACGTGAGAATGGCGTAGACATGCCTTTGACGTAGTGGCTCAACGTTGGCCGCTCCAACTCCGTCGCATTGACTGCGCTGACGATTGCGCCCCGCGTCGCACGCTAGAGTTGGCAGATTTCGGCGACTTGGCTCATTTGAAAGTTTGATGGCCAGTTTATTAAATATATAGACGGAATTAGATCATAATATTTGACATGCGGTCTTCCTATATGATACTGAAGAGGGCTGCATAGTTTTCTAAATATCAAAAATGAAGCGGAGTTGCCCTTTAATGAAGAAATCGGCCGCGCATTAATGCAATGTTTTTTTTAAAAGATAAATGAAGTATCGCAGAAAGCGGTTTAGTGCCTCATTAAACTGGGTATTTGAAAATTGCCGTTACGAGGTTAAAACAGAATAAAACAGCTTGTTATATGTTCGTTTTGAAGATACATAGAAAAAAAAACATATATTTAACTTGCCATGTAAAAAACAAATTCTTGTTTTGCAAGAAGAGAAAGTATATGTTGGCGAACTGATGAGGAAACGCCATAATTTTCTTTGTCTCAGATTATGACTTACTCTTTTATTTTTCACCGTTCAGCAAAATTTGTTCATGTGAAACTTTCACGACCGATGAATGACTGCGTATTTTAAGGTCTATGAAATCCAGCACCTCACCGTGAATAGAGGTTGCGGTTCGAAGTTTTTCTATCCTGCAGTGGACAAGACCTCGGTGTCCTCGGTGTCAGTGCTAAATCTGAGTAGTCAGGAAATAACTCTTAGTTCTCATGATCAGCTCGGCAGGGTCTCTGATCTGCCGTCTGAAACCATAGTGGCATCGATAGATACCGAAGCGTTCCACGAAGGTGCAAAGTTGGTGAACGATGTTGACTGGAACGTGTTTAACTTCGGACCAAAGTTGTCTCATGAAGCGGCAGGCTATTCAGAAAATATTACACTAGTACGACATCGAACCTAGTGACCATCCGCCCATTCATCACCACCTCAGACGACTCTCCATCAAGGAAAAACGCGAGATTAGCAAGCAAGTTGACGACATGATCAGACAGAAGATCGTTCCACCATCGGCAAGCCCCTGGTCATCACCCGTGGTCCTTGTCCCGAAGAAGGATGGATCTGTACGGTTTTGTGATAACTACAGACAACTAAACAGCGTCACCGAGAAAGATGTTTATTCCCTACTTCGTTTAGACGATGCCTTGGATCGACTTCATGGCTCCGAATATTTTAGAACTCTTGACCTGCGAGCGTACTTTCGCATGTGTTGATTGATCCACGGGACGCGGAGAAGACAGCTACCGGATGGTCTGTACCAATTTTCACGCCTGCCATTCGGTTTATTTAACGCCCCCTTCCAACGTTTGTTGGATCATGTGCTTGGACATAAGAAGTAAACAATGACTTTAGTCTACCTGGATGACATCATTGTGCACGGAAACACTTTTGTAGAACACTGCGCAAGACTCACCCAGTTAATAAATGCCCTTTGTAAAACCAACCTCAAGCTAAAGCCAGACAAGTGGTACTTTGGATACGCCGAGGTCACATATCTTGGGCACGTAGTCAATGAGGAAGGAAGTTACATATCTTGGGCACGTAGTCAATAAGGAAGGTGTTAGGCCTGATCCTGAAAAAATAGCGTGCCCCCGAGAAATATTCACGCCCTCAGCTCCAAAAGACCTTCGCAGTTCCCTAAGATTCGTGTCTTACTTTCGTAGGTTTGTAGCAAACTTCGCTAGTTGCGCTGCTCCACTCTATGCTTTATTAAAGAAAGGCAATACTTGGAAGTCGGGTACTTCGCAGCGCTATGCTTTTAAGGACGTAAAAAAATGCTCTGTTACGATCTTCTACGCTGGCTCACTTTGTAGAAGGGGCAATTACGTTTCTTCACACAGACGCTAGCGTATATGGTTTAGTTGCTGTGCTCTTGCAAGAAGAAGATAAGGTCAAGCGAGTAATAGCCCACGCAAGTCGTCGACTGAATGAAGCAGAGACCCGCATACCTTTCCTCAGAGCTGGAATGTCTGGCTATTGTCTAGGCGGTCGAAAAGTTTCAATGCTACTTATACGACTGTCCATTCACAGTGGTGTCGGACAGTTCGGCTCTGCAGTGGCTGCAGTCCAAGAGTAGTCTTACATCGAAACTGGCCCGCTGGGCTATGCAACTTCAACAGTACGATTTTATGGTGGTACATCGAAAACGATCTCTACACATAAATGCTGACTTTCTCTCAAGGAATCCTGCAGATAATGCCAAAGTTTCTTCTCCACTTGACATCGCAAAAGTGCAATCAAACGACGCTACTCTACAAGACATAAGCAGACGTCTTCAAAAACGTCGAGGAACCTCACAAGTACAAATCTGAGCGAACCGCCGACTTCAACGATTTAATTAAGTACAAGGTGGGGTTCTACACCATCGGTCCTCACCTACAACAAAATGGCTTCCTGTTGTGCCATCGACCTTACAGGAGGCTGTCATGCAGATGTGCCATGACGTACCAACATATTCGGACATCTTGGAGGAAGAAAAACAATGGCAAAGTCGTCACAAAATATTCTGGTGGAAAACCTGGCGAGAGGATGTCAAAAGTTGCGTGGCTTCGTGTCCTACCTGCCAGTATAAAAAAGTGGATATTTCAGCAAAACGAACACCACCCTTATATCACACCACCAGATAGTCTATTTGAGATTGTTGGTATGGATCACTTGGGCCCATTCCCAAGTTCATCCCAAGGGAACAAATACATCATCCTATCGGTCGATCACTTGAGCAAGTGGGTAGAGGTCAAGGCTGTACCTTATGCACCTGCGCCTTACCTTACACGCTTTGTGAAACGACACCTAGCTTGTTCTCAGACACGGAGTACCCGATGCAATCATCAGCGATCGAGTAACTCCGTTCAAGTCCACAAACTTTGAAATCACACTTCGGGAGATCGACTGCATTCATTCCACAACATCAGCATAACACCCCCAGACTAACGGACTTGTTGAGCGCATGAAACGCACACTATAAGACGTTTTAGCAGCGTACGTGCATGACTCTCACACAAATTGGGATCAGTTTCTTCACGAAGCAGCCTTTGTAATTAACACCTTTCACCAGGAAACCAACAAGGAAACTAAATTTCAACTTATTTATTGAAGGACGGCTGTAGTCCCTGGTGATGACTTCGGTTGTCCGTGGGACAGGCGAAGTGACGAGTGCAGTATGAACTACGCAAGTAATGTCAGACGTGCAGGTGCGAGCTCGACTCGCTCTTTTGCACAGCCATGATTTACGCGGTCAAACGGGTCCCACGATGACGGGACAACATCGGTTCAGGGGTGGTGACTTGGTCCTGGTACGCCGTCCGATGCGAATCAAAGGCCAATCAGAGAAGTTGCTACCACGTTACCGAGGACGTACAAGACCATACAAAGTCTGGGTTATGTCACTTACAAGCTGGAAGACCTACCGGAACTCTGCAATGGCCAGATCGGTGCCGAACTTTTCCTGTGCATCAAACGCAACTGAAATTGTACTTCCAACAGGACATGTTGACGAATTAGCAAAAGTGGAGGACAACTTTATGCAGGATGGCCGAGATGAAATGGAAGAGGATGAAGGTCAAGAAGGGCAGAGGAGGTGGAGAAAGACGAACTAGAAGAATGATGACGGCTGTAGTATATAGCTTTTGGAATACACGTAACTATATATACGTATATATAAAATCCTGGCTCCGCCGTTTATTTTAACTTTCGGCGGTTTCGTAAAACTTTGATTCATCCGATCAAATGCTGTATATTAATCTGCGTATTTTCGATTATTTCCTCTTTGGAGACCATGTACGACGGTGAAAAGTACCCGCTATATATTCAAACGTGGCTCCTGATTCTCGCAGATGATCATGATACCGTGTCTCTGAAGGCTCATAAACAAAAGTAATACATGTCTGTACACGTGACGAGACAAACAGTAAGAGGATTTTTGGAGCACAACGAGCCCGAACCACGTGCCAGCAAGCGTCGTACCGCGTTCCATGCAGCGACGTGTGCTTCCAGAACACCTCTGTTTGGATACATTTCGTTTCTTGCGCATTTATAAGACAGTTAGGAAACGCCAGCAAGGTAAGGTGGAGTGGTGGCGGTTGGTTAGCACACCCGCCCGGACAGTGGGAGGCCCAGAGTTCAAAATCATGGCTCCGCCGTTTATTTGGATAATATACAAAAAGAAATCATTCGAAACAAGGTGACCGCAAAGCACTATAACCAGTGCAAGGTAAGTAAACATGTGTCAGAAATATAGCGGAAAGAGGGAACCCCGATGTGTCACTATCTTAAGATTGGATGCGCATGAAACCGTTTCGTAAACATCTTAACG
Organism: Ixodes ricinus; assembly: GCA_037355805.1. NCBI lineage: Eukaryota > Metazoa > Arthropoda > Arachnida > Ixodida > Ixodidae > Ixodes > Ixodes ricinus. The sequence goes on from JAZHYW010030278.1 coordinate 11,641, forward strand.
TATGCCTATATATGGTGAGACGTCATGATTACGTGCGCACTGCATGCCTCAAATATTTTTACAACGAATGAGCGGTCTCTTCCGGTGGGGAACAAGCGAACGCACGACTTGCACGTGTGACGCTATTCAAATTGAAAGATGCTCTTCTACCGAGAAACGGCGCTTCGCAAAAGCTTCCTCCTGTTACTTTTACTTTTGGTAAACGTCAACGGGAAGATTCGGCAGGTGACTTTGTTGTTTGTTTGTTTTGTTTTTCCTCGGAATTTGGCGACATTTCTTGCGAACGCTGAAAAATGACCCTTGCCGCTGGCATCTTGGGGAAACCTATGTCAACGAATAATAGGACGACTGCGTCTGAGAGGCCTCTTAAAACTCTGGAGAAAAAAATCTTCCTTGGCGCTTTTCATACGTCAGCATTTCGCGCTTTTCGAAGGAATCATTTCGTTTACTTCTAGCGTCTTTTTTAGTATTATTTTCGTTTTCGGAAAAACATCCTATATAATTTATGCCGTAACTGAATGTTTTAAAAGTTATCATCCATACCAGATAAATTATGGTCAGAGGGGGTAAGGTTCTGCATTAAACAAAAATAAAGCCAAAACAGACTTTTGTGATCCCTTTGGTTATTCTACTGCAGTTCGAAAAAAACACGTACAAAGTTTCCTTCTTGTGCGAAAGGTCTGAGTTCGGCGAGTCACTTTGGAGTCAAAAACGCGAGAAATAAAAACTTGACGCAAATACGGTTTTCAGTTTCGTTCTAGTCGAGAACTGGCCCAGCACGTTTCTTTTTTCAGTATTTTTTTTAAAATCATCAACATTTCTTTTTTTCTTGTACGATTTGAAACAAAACAACCGCATTCTTTCAAGTCTGTTAAGGCAACTCTAAGGTTTAGTCCCCATCCCCGCCAGTTTCAATCTGGATGAAAATCGTATCGGCGTACGGTTGTGTACGCACCTATAGATCCCATGATATAGCGCTCGTACTACGCCAACAAAATTTATCATCTACAGCATATAACAACGTCACCCAAAACTTTGGCAGACTAACCTAGCTCACGCCGTCTAAACATTTAACGAAAAATGTCAATTTGTCTTTTTCTGGAGGCTCGACAGCAGAGATATTTCTATCCTCATTTTCGACACCGGCTTCAGTGCCTTTTCTAGCTTCGACTTCTGTATCACTTGCATCGAGGGTGATGACTACCGGTTTCATATTTTGTCTGTGACATCACTGCCACGAAACTTCGCCTCCAGCTGTTTCACATGTCTCACGCCAGTTATCTGTTGTCTCATTTTCCACCCCTTTCGTCAACAGAAAAAGAGACAGGGAGAGAGAGAAAGAGAAAAAAAAAATACTTCACTGAAAATTTTAAATAAAGTTGAACCCCGGTCCGAGATGTCCTTTCGTCAAGAGCCGCGAATCCACGTTATTGGACTTGAGCCTTGTGCGTAGTGTTCTTGAAGGTTACCTCGTGCTGCACTTGCGCCCACACTAACCTTATGCGATTCAGTTCGCAATGGTAAGGTGGCATCCTCAACACCGCATGTCCGGCGTCCTCGGCCGTGACGACTTTATACACCATGCATAGATCATTGACCTTCACCATGGGCGTACCAACCGGGGGGGGGCAGTCTCAGAGTGGGGGGCAACACATGTGTTTTGCCGCCCCCCCTGCCGCCCCCCCCTGAAACAGCCGCCACTGGGCAGGGCAAACACTGTCCGGCTGCGCCCAAGAGATACCAAGAACACCGCCAATGGCGTCGCCAGGATTTTTTTTTGAGGGGGGGGGGTTCAATGGCATGAATCCCCCCCCCCCTAATGACGAAGCAGGGTGATCTCGGTGGTACGGACGATCACGCAAAGATTAGCGAGGCGCTGTTAAGATAAAACGGGTAAAGCTGCATTGTCATTTTTGAAAACGGAGCAGGCTTCATTTACAAGAATACGGGCGTGGTGGCTCACTGTTCTACTGTCGTTGTAGTTGCGGCCCACCAACTTTAAAAGCTTCCTCACAGCGTGAACGCCAAACAAAACACAAGGATAGCTATAGACCAGGGTCTGTTCTGTTCCATGGGTGCCGCCATGTTTGTTTATGCTGACGCAATGACACAGTAAAAAGAGGGGGGGGGGACTGCGCTTTTTGCGAGACTCCATTTTCTTTTAGAAATATTCGCACATATCGTAGTGCAAGAGCATCGGTAAGGCAGTCACGAAGCTCCAAGAACAACAAGAATGCCAACAGTGCTGTAAAGAGCAAAAACCTTGTTTTATGCGCAGACCCTCTCTTCACAAGAGCCTGCGCTTGAGATTATTATTTCACATTTATATCGCTAGAGCTAGGATTTCGGACACTGGTCTATATAGGCAACCTGCAATGCTGTTTGGTTTGGCGCTATCTAGTGACTGAAGCAAGAAACATTGGGTATGCCTGGGAGTGGCAGCTGCATTGTTCAAAAATATTCCAAAAGCCGGGAATCATGATGATCAAAGAAATCGCGCCGACTTTACATAACAAGATAATCAATTTAATCAAACTTTTCGTTTCCCATGCGGGAAACATCATCAGTGAAACCTTCAAGAAACGAAACGTTTGATTAAATTGTTTATCTTGTTATGTAAAGTCAGCGCAATTTCTTTGACCATTGTTCGAACGCGAGCTCTGGTGGCGCCGCTATAGCCTAGTGTCTGAAGCAAGAAATACTGGGTAGGCCAGGATGCCGTGATCGCATAACATGCAAGTACGACTGAAGCTGCGGCCTGGCGGGCCAATCGGAACGTGACTACATATCACCGGAGTGCGCTTTTACTGCGAAGACGTACCAGGCTTTTCGCTGCATCATTCTCCAATATGTGTGGGTTGCGCTCGTATATATATATATATATATACGTAGCGGATATCGAAGCCGTCGGTACGTAATGGGGGGCTTATCAGTCACCCTTTGCCAAGTTACACCGATCGAGGCAGGGTATAACCTTGGGCTCTCACTCTACTGGTGCCGCCTGGCTGTTACCGGCAGGCTATACTGTCACAAGAAATTAAGCAGCCAAAGAAAAAAACCGTCCTCGCACAAAGACTAGGGGCCCATATATAGGGCGAGGGTAATTCTGAACAATCACAAAACGAAAATTTATTAACTATTAAAGGTTTAACAAATTCGTGCTACAGAACAAGATACCGAATGAACGAGAGTCTTATTTTTGCTAGGCCGCTTTATCTTGCAGCGTGGTCCAAAGGCAGCAGCGGCATATCCTCGGGGCGATGAGAAGTCGTCAGTCGGAACTCGACGTTCCGTCACTCGGAGAAATGACATCACAAACCACCCACAAACACACAAACCACACGCCGAACGTAGAAACGAACTTGAATACCCTTGCGCCTATGTGCGTAGTGAGAATATGCAGGCTCTTCGGAGTTTCTGATGTTCTGTCTAATAACGATTGCGTCGGATGCCACCTCGACATGCAAAGCAGAAAGCACGACGGACTTCATCGCATCCGTGAGCGACCATCGAGACGGGCGTCTCGATGGAGGAAAATTTCACGAAGTGAGGGAAACTTCGCCAAAAATAGGGAAATTTTAGGCGTCCGATGAAAGAGGGAGAAACATGAAACTCCCGTCACGTCTGCGCTACAGGCGGTCGCCCTCGCCCTATTCCCAAACGTCTATCATCTCCTGAAGATCCTAGCGACTCTGCGCGTAACAACGGCGGAAGCTGAGCGCTCGTTTTCTTCACTACGACGGTTGAAAAAATACCTGAGAGCGTCCACTTCGAATGAGCGACTGCTTGGTGTAGTGCTTTTTAATGTTCACCGCGACATTGAAGTTCAAGGGGTGGACATCCTGGATATTCTTTGTTGTGAACGCAGGCGGCTGCATGTTAATATGTAGGCGCTTGGCATAAATGAAATGATCAAGAGAGCCTGTAAATTGCTTTTGAAATAACTAGACACAGTTACTTTTTTATTCGCTGTAATTTCTAGTCGAAAGCACGTAATTCTGATCAGTACACAAGGTGTGCGTGAGCGCAGCGCCACCTGTTGCTTACAGTGCCATTGTTTTTACAATTCCTTTATATTCCTTACATCACTGGCATTGTTTTATATTATCACCATGTGTGCGCTTTATTATGTCCACTTTAGTTTGATTTAACCATGTATTTCAGTGAGGATAGTTTGTTATACTTTGCCTTGAAATCGCCATCCTTCACCCCACAAATGTTTCAAAATATCCGTTCTCTATATATCTGAGATCAAGCTCCGCATCCCATCAAATAAGCATGAATGAAGAGATATTGACTATTTTATTTAATTGAGCATTTTCTAACCCACAAACATTCCTCCCGAAAGCATATAAGTTGGAGATAGTCCGCGTTTCCTCTTTGCTCCGTGCCCCGTGCAAGACCGACTGCGTAAGCAGGGTAGCGAGCGGGCCCAATGCGGGCACCGGGGCACCGCGTGGGAGGGGGGGGGGGGTAGCTTTGGAATTTGGGGCGGGGGAGGGGGTTTCAACTCCCGAACCCCCCTCTGCCTACGCCACTGGGCACCGCCCCCTGGCCCTGAGGGGGGGGGGGGTCTGGTTTGCCCCCCACTCAAAAACGAGTTGGTACGCCACTGACCTTCACAATAATGTCAAGCTCTTTCTTCTTAATTGCGGCAGTCCAAGGCAGTGTTCCTAGAATGCTGGATGTCACTCTTGTTCCGTCGTAGGGACACATTCAGCCCTCCCGTTTGTGATCTGATTTTGACAAAACAATAACACTATTAGGCTCAATTCGGCCCAGCAGTTAGCGGAATCATGCTTCAGACATGTTTGAGTTCTTTTCCTCCTGTTAGTCTCCCTTTCTCGATCCATGAAAGACGCTAAGACCTTCGGAAACAAAACTTGTATCACTGTCTGCATGAGTAAGAATAACATCTTAAACACTGAGACTGGGAACAAAAAGTAGACAACACACACGACACACACACACAGACCTGTGTGCGTGTGTTTTCGAAGATGTTGAAAGTTCACCAGCTCGCCTGCATCTTGTCCATTGTTTCTAAGAATCACGCTCTCACCTTTCCTTGACAGGGCCCTTAATTTCTGTGCTCAGTACAGACATATGCGTCTGGCTTGCATGGTCTTAGGGTGCTGTCGGTCCCAATTCTCATCTTGATAAAAGGTTTTGCGGTTCTCGGTTCTGTGCTTTACGATCGTTCTCAGGTGCCGACGTCTCCACTCGAAGATTTCCTATGGCTACCACTCGATTAGGGAAGAGTTTCGGTTCCGTTTCAATTTTTTGAAGCCCCAATCCCCCCGTAGACAATAGAGAGTTGACTCTGAGAACAGCGGCAGCATGTTGCATTCTCTGAGGGAAGCGGCGACCTCGTTCAGCGTTGGGAGTTGTAAATGCAGGTTTCCAGCGTTCAGGAGCTTCTTCAATGGACGGTTTTCAGTTTCGTTGCCACCTTTGAAATTCCACTTCATCTCGTAAACAGAGCAAACACTGTGGCTCTTGTTAACGTGGCCGGCAGTGACGTTAACAACTTCATTTACATTGTTGTTTATTTTCTTGCCAGCGCATCAAGGAATAAATTAACGCTTAAAATACATTGTCTAGCCTGGTCCAACAGTACATTTACGCTCGCATGGTGCTTGAAGTGTACCCGAGGGAAGACGTCTTCAGTAAGACAGAACCGACAACGTCGCTCGAGCAGTGAAGTGTCATCTTGGTAAGCTGAACTTTGGCGTTCTGTGAATCGATCCTTGAATCTCGCGGTGCATTGCATTAGGGTCGTACGTATTAAAGGCATCTTTAATTTATCTTGTTGGAAAGCTTGGCCGCGTTCCATAAACGCGGACGTTTTTGACAGTGAACTTTACACAAGGACTATGCAGCAGAGCGGATGAACCATTGAGACAGCATGTGGTCAGTAAGCGCGCAGTAGGGTGGGCACGCTCGATTTGTTTCTTGAGGCGAGGATAAAGTAACACAGCAATATCATACTATATAGTCCGTTCACCGCTGAGCTAACATATCATGCCTGCAGGACCAATTAGTTCCTGGGTGGTTTCATGTGAAACTGAACAGGTGTGTCGGAATGGGTATTTTAATTCGTAAAAAATATTTTTATATGAAAAACTATATTTGTCCCATTTCCGCAATCAACAAAAAACACTTTTTTTAAATATTTGTACAAAAATTGTTTCTTTGCATTTATTTTATTTCTGCCTTATTTCTTTTTACTGTTCCCAATGATGTTAATTGTTTTGTGGGCATAATTAAAGTTGCCCTTTTTGTGTTGTATTTTCTGTAGAAATGATTAAACATACATTCATGCACGAATCGGCAGAAGGCTCGTTCCACCAAGTCGGCTTCACTGCAAAATTTTTTAGCCTTAAAGGCTAAGGGCAAGGGTAGGACGTGTTTGGGAGGTGAAGGGGCGACGAAGTGAGTGATGTAAAGCATATATTTATTTTTATTAAAGAATCACCTGCCTTTGCCGAGTTATCATTAGGCCAGAGAGGTAGGAGTGGGTAGGTAATTACGTCGAGACTAGAAGAGGTGATGGGTACCAGATCGTCTTATATAATCCACCAGTAAATCGAGGATGGCTTTCTTGTGTTCTGATGAGCCTTTCAATGAGGCCCACTCGTCTAGTATCCTCAATCTATCCCCTTTAAAAAAAAAATGGTGGCGAAGAGGGGGAGGAGGAGAGGGTTATGTGAACGGAAAAAAATTCTGTCCCTACCGTCGCGCTGACGTTACTGGCAACGGATGCTTTTTATATTATTATTATTATTATTTAGGTTAAGACACTTGAGTCAGGGTGCATATTGGAGTTTATCTCAGTTTAATATATAATATTTGTTTCCTCATATTGTCTTTGTTCTTAGGTTTATCATGTTTTTTTTTCCCGAAGAGTGCATCGACTCAATCCTAGCGGTTCCTAATATATATATATATATATATATATATATATATATATATATATATATATATATATATATATATATATATATATATATATATATATATATATATATATATATATATATATATATAAAAGCGGCAGACTTGGCGTCGTCGCTAGCATTTCAGTTCCCTAGCTGCTCAACTTTTTTACACTAGAACTTGCTTCTGTTCAGTTTTAACAATGACTGACGTTTACATATTTGGTCCAGTCTCCAGAAAGAAAATATATCGGAATGAACGTTTTCCCTAATGAAACATTTCAGCATCAATCTGCTGAGGTCAGCCCAGCAAAAAGCTCATGGAGATCACTTGTTGCTTTGCAATTTCCTCTCTCAATGTGTACAAAACAAAAAACAAAAAGACAGAAATTGGTACAGCACAAGTAGACACATACGGTTGGCGTCGAGTTGATCTTCATTGATTTTAGACGATGTGAATAGAAGGCTTTTTATTTCCGTTCTGGTTTTCTGAAACGTAGAAGGCATCCCAAATACGGTATACCTTATCACGTATATTCTGATTCCGACTTTCTTCTTGCAATCACTATTTACTTTCATGGTATGTTTGATGTGTGGAATTCGAATAGCACAATAGAGATCGTCTTGTGCAGTGCTCCCTGGCCAAGTTAAATACCTAGACGCTAAGCTTCCCCGTACGGTAAAAATGCCACAATTTTCAGGCACACCAAAATTAGTCGGCAGTTGTTTCCAAATTTTCAAGCAGGTATTTTAATGCTTCGGGGATTAATCCGGAATTACCGTAACGCTCACAGAAGTTAGTAGAGAGTTTTAGGGAATTGTTTTCTGTACATCCGATACGGTATACAATGGGCCCTCCGGAACGAACTGCGCATGCGCTACCGCAGAAGACTCGCACATGCGCAGTTCGTACCGAACTGCGCATGTGCCCATGTGGCTCTTACCGTATCGGATGCGCAAAAACGGTTCCCTAGAACTGTCTAATACCTGAAGCTGGCATATCCGACTGAGCAACGACTTGGCGAAATCTTAGCGTACATTGAGCCTTGTGCTCACAACACGCTAAGCAGAAGAAATACACTGGGAAGTCTCAGCTGTTTGGTTTTGTCTTATGGGCATCTTGCTTGTCTTGCTTTCTTTCCAGCTCTCATTGTTTGAATTTTGCGTTATACGCCGACAGGAATCTCTGCGGAAGTCGTGTTTAGTCTGCCGCCAGGGACTCCTTCCTTAACGTCCCTGAGCATGTCATGCATTGAAATCCACACTTGGGCACAAACTTGAGCTCAACTTAGCGGCACAGCGCGCAGAGTTTGTATCAAGGCGTGCGAAGCAATTTTGGCCAAAAGCACGTTTGTGTACACCTCATCGTAGCAGCGCTGTGAGAAAGCAATGCTGACCTCATCAGATCCACGTCGAGGTGTGTTTCGATGCATATTATTTTTATGTCGACAATTGTAAGGAGACTGGATCAAACCTGCAAATGGCTGCCATTGACAAAACTAAACAAAAGCAACTTCTAATGTAAAAAAAAAAAAAAACGATCGATCAGAGGACTGGAAGGATAGATGCAACACGAAGACTGCCGGTTGCATATCTCGTCTTAGGTTTTTTAAACAGCATAGATATATAGACTAGCTGAGAGAAATTAATAACATGTATGCTAACTGATATAAAAAAATGTGAAGCCCGACTCAAGTGTCGTAACTAAAATACCCCCCCCTCTTTTTTCTTTTTCCCTCAAAAAAAAAAAAAGAAAAAGAAACATACGTAGCTTGTGGTGTTGGAACAGAGGAGAGGTAAAATACAATTTTGCCTAGTGGGGCCACGTCCCACACCCTCTCTCCTTCCAGCGCTTTACATTGCATTTGGTTGGCTTTACCTTGCAGTAAAGCCAACTTTCGAAAATATACATTTTGCCGATTCAGCTGCATGCACCTGTGTGGGAGCACTTCTACGGAAAATACAACAAAAAAAGGGGGGGGGCGTTTCATTATGACCACAAAAGTTTAACGTTATTGGAAGCAGTAATAAAAAAATATAAAAATGCATTTTTAAAAAGCACGTTCAAATTATGGCTAAATTTATTTTTTGACGAAACTTTTAAATTTTTTCTTGTCAAAAGTGTGTTTTGTATTTCCTTCGGGAAAATAATTTAAGCTAAAATTTCGTACTTATTTTGTGAAAATAAATTAAGCCAACATTGTACCAGTCAATAGGACATGTATACAGGCCTACAGGCGTATGTATAGTATTCATTAAGCAAAATTTATGCTGAATTCTAAGATACAAGGCTCCAAATATGTCACCAAACGTCAAAGATTCGATGCTTCGCATTTTTTATTTCCGGTATGAAATATGCTAAAGCATTTCAATTTAAAGGAAAGAAAAAAAGCCATGCGTCATACATCTACAAAAACATAAGCTTTTTCTTGTTTACCTATTTATAACAACCGACAGAACTGGGTACGCAAGTTAAGCAATATAAATGTAATATTTCACCTTGCTTCACTTGAAATATTTTGTGGAGAAAAATGATAAAAAAAAAGTTAAAGTGATTTCGTTCTTCGCGGAAATGGGGCTATATATAAATAATTTTTTGGTCAAATAAAAATACCCACCCCGACACGGCCGGGTGTTCAATTTCAAAGGAAACCATCCCCCTTTCATCACCTGACCCGACTCTCAGTACATCACATCGCAAAATTGCGAAGTAACGTGACGTGACGTGACCACGTCACGTCATCTCGCAATTTTTGCGATGTGGTCCTGCCTCCCGGTTTTTGTCGGAATGATCAAGTCTGTGTAATGTTCTGTCTTTGCAGGCGCTCGTACACAGATTCTGTTCGCACGCGTGAGTCAAGACCTTGCTGTTGTGGGATCCTACGTAATTGAACTCGGGACACGACGGAGAGATGTATATCGTTCTGACGCTGTCGCGCCTCACGTCGGTCCCTGGAGCATGGAGGACGCCATCAATCGCTGGGGACGTCGATCGCTAAATGAACGCGCATAATCAACCTTGAAAGAAGGCAGGTCAGCTCACTTCGGCCTCTACTCGAACGTCGTAACAACGTTTCCTACATCCCGAACATTGAACGCTTGCGGGATGGTCTCGTAGGCTAAAGTCACTGGATCATGGCGAACTAACGCCAAGCTCCCTTATGGTCGCCATTTTGGTTCATGGAATGAGCAGTTTCTCCTTGGCCTCTCCATCCTTAGTGAGCCGATCTCAATCCCGGTGACGTTGCTTTATACATGGGTTGTACGTGACGTCATATCCTTCCTCCTTTCTGGTGGCCAAAACCTGCTGTTATACTTCGTTTCACCTTATGTGCGAGCGAAGGCAAAGCTGGAAGCGCGAGCACGAAAGCTCCGTGCCTTCAGGCTTTGCTCGAGCGTGCGAGCTGGGAGAAACGCAAAAAGCGCGGGTCTCGCGCTTCTAGCTTTGGCTTCGCTCGCAGATAAAGTGACGCGACGCTCATGTACTGCTCGTAGAATATGCACAGTAAAGGCTGCGCTCGAGGAAGTTCGGCCACCAGAAAGGAGGACCAAATTACGTCAGTGCAACCTATGTATAAAGACATTTATTGTATACCGATAGTTTGTCATCGTCACTGCTCATCTACAGCTGAGACACCAGACGCCCGCTGAGGCAGACTAACTTCCGGCTGTATAAACATCACACAACAATTTTTTTATTTATTTCCATTTCCTCGTTTGATAAGGAGGGCACGAAGTGAACGAGCTCTTTTATATCTTAACTTCCTTGATTGAAATACTCTTTCCAAAAAGATTAGTGTAGTAATCTACAAAAGCGTCTGAAATATTTGGTGTATCTAATATGTACTACCTCTATATTCAATTTTAACTTTTTTTTTGTTTGTTAGAGCATACGTGTTTATTTTTAAAGACCTCGTCCGGGTGTCTCCCCGAGTTGAATGTTGTTGTGAGTGCGATCGAATTACCGCGCCTCGATACTTTTCGACATCATATCGCTGGAGCTGTTTTGTCATGTTTATTTCTTCTGCGTATTCACCTGGATTGTTAACTCCAAGTTCGTAAAGAGTTTGTAGCATATTCAAGAGTTTCTTAAGTTCTCGCCTTTTTTATGTTTTCCAAATGCAGTAGTGCTCGCGCGTTCGATTGTCCAATTTTTAACCTCTTGTTTGAACATGTCGCATTTTCGAAATACTTGTAGTGAGTGTATCTGTTGTTCGCGCAAAAGCGTTTCGGGGTTACAATTAACAAATATTTCGCCAGATAGAAGAGTTGTGTTTAGCTCCATAGGCGCCATTGAGGGCGTAATGAATGACATTTTTTTCTTTTTCGCGAATCGTAACCGATAAAAGACAGTGGTCTAAGAAAAATATCTAGGTTTCAATGTGTCATCTGAAATAGCCTAAGAGTTTCTCGGAGACGTATATTCAATCATCGTGCGTGAGAGTAACGTTGAAAATGGGTGTAGTGCACTCTGCTTCCTTTCTGTTCTCCTATGCCCGTCCTGTTCCCTTTCGCGTTCCCTTTTCAAGAAAAAAAACAACATCCGAGGTGCTCGCTGCATGGGTGACACACTCTCAAAATTGTTTAGGAATGGTTCCAACGCGATTTCTGTTTTTTTCCTCTCCGAACAATTTTGTCTCTTGTACATCTATCTACTTGCTGTACGGACATAAGCTGAAGAAGCTAACACTGCTTTCGCTTAGGTTTAGGACTTCTCACATTTAAGGTAGCTATGAACACGGAGCTAAGGGGCGCTGGACATGCAATCGCTTCATGGTCGAGCGTTATCGCTCATTGGGTTTTCTTAAACTAGCGCAAAGCCAGAAGGTGGCTTCGAATACGGCTTGTGCCGCGTTCCAGCTTGTCTTCTGTCGGACAATTTTGATATATAGGGTGGTTCAAGTCACCAGGCTTGAACTAAAATGGACCGTAAAAATCGACGCCTGCATGCAGCCATCTAAAATGTTCGTCAAAGGTGTATTTCACAGTCAGTTTCTTCTTGTAGAATTACAAAGCGTAGTTCTCTTTAGTAAAAGATAGCAGAAATTGCCAGGATAACGGGGAGAAACAAGACGCCGTTACGAACGGCGGAACCAACTAGCCTACCACGATGATACTAATTAAATTGCCAGTGGTCTACGGCGGGCGGTGACCCATTTGACCAAGTCCGGTAGCGGGCTGTGTTTGCCGTTCGTATTGGTAGATGGCGTCGGGAGCAGCGTCTGAAGGTGCAGCCGACCAGCGAAAGATAGCAGACGACACGCAGACGAAATCCGTTGGCAGTAAAAGCGCCGCTGTTATGCAGACGCGTTTTTACTTTAAGTTTGTTTTTATTGTTCGCATTCATTTTTTCAACCGAAGGTACATTTCAAAAGATTATATCCATTTTAATAAACCACGGTGGTCGCGAGCCGTCGCGATTAGGAGGTAGCGCCATCTATCAATACGAACGTTAAACACACCCCGCTACTCGACTTGGTCGAATGGGTCACCGCCCGCCGTAGACCCTGGCAAGTTTCTTGGCCTTATTGTTTACAGAAACAGAGCTACGCTTCGTAATTTTACAAGAAAAACCGACCTGTGAAATACACCTTTGACGAAAAGTTTAGATTGCTTACGTGCAGGCGTCGAATTTTACGGTCCATTTTAGATCGAGCCTGGTGACTTGAGCCGCCCTATAGTTAAGGAGCCATCATTTAACGTCGCCTTTATGTAAGTGCTTCAATCGCAAGTATGGGATTGGCTGCATCGTCGGTTCCTTGAGTTGATTTACCTTCTCTCAACAGAACACAGCAACCACTGAGTGAGTGGGTGCTGTGTTCTGTTGGTCATCTGAGAGATTTCCTTTGAGTTTTGGCGTCTGAGATGTGTTTGGTGTACTTTCTGCGCTAGCCGGGAGGCTGGCGGGTAGTTGTGTACTTGCATCGGGAAGAGGGAAGTGTTCCTTCTGGCAGAGTAGGTTCCAGCGGGAGTGGCTGAGGTGTTGGACCTGAGGCTCAGTCATGATGAGGACGTCCTCACTCGGTTCAACAACCTCGATTGCATTCATCAGGTGTTCTGTGGTTGAGTCTTTTGTTGTTCCGATCCTCAACCTCTCGGCGTAGGTGAGGACGCAGTCAGCCAGGGTGTGTCCGTGCTTTTGGCACTGCGAGCACCTCAGGAGTTGGACAGTGGAAGCGGAAATAGCAAACTCAGTTGTCTCATAGGCACAAAGGAGGCCAACCGGGGATCAGTAGCAAGCTCTTAACGCCCGATAGATAGTCGGTAGATGGGAAGTTTGCTTACGCTTATGTCGTCCCGGAGCGTCAGTTGCACCTTCTCTGTTGAGGGTGCCAATGTCTTAGTTTCACTTCTTCTGACTCTGGGTCAATGACGCGGCATTTTCGTCCGTTGACTTTTAGCTTTTCGCAGGCGACAAGCTTGGTATTCGCGAGGGAAGTCGCACACACGACTATCCAGACGTGAGACATCTGGTATTGTCCATGGCGATTATGTCCTTTCGGTCAATGATGCCACTGAGGGTGTCTCGAAAGTCCGGAGCTCGGTAGGGTCGAGCAGTGAGATATCCATGCAGGAACACTGAATTAAGAACGAGACTACCAGGAGGTAGACTTGGCATCAGCAATCGGTATAGTCATCCATCGCAGTAACGGTAGCAGCAGAAGCAGCTGTGAGATCGTGTGGCCGATTTTTCTTTTGCGGAAAACATGAAAAAGCAGCCGTTCGTGACGGCGTCTTCTTTCTCCCCGCTATCCAGGATCGGTGTATATATGCACGCAGAAGTGAACTGATTGGCGCGGCACGCGAAGGTGTGGTCGCGCGCTTCTCGGCCTTTCCTACGGCCTTTCCTAGAGTGCCTTCATACAAGCGCGCGCTTTTGCTTGAGTGGTGACATCTCAGCCATTTTTCCGCCCATTCGTTTTTTTATGCATTTTGAAGAGCGCCCAATCTGGTGTCACTCAGCTCGAGCGCGTTGCTTTGGCTAATGCATAGACGCCATTTTAGCGCCCAGGTCACGCGCGGAGTGCGCGAGAGCGTCACGAGCTGGCACATTCTGGGCAACAATGGATGTCTTCACCCTGAGACAGACAGACATGTAGGCACCCTAGCCTTTCCTGTTATTCTGCGCCATCTCGCGGCGTGTTTCAGAAATGGGAGCGAACCTTCGGTAGGTGGTGCCCTACCGAAGACACCTTCTCTTTTTCTTTGGAAGGCCTATCGCGCATTCTGTATTTACCAGTCTTTGTCAGCGTGATCGATCTTGTATTTCTTTATTTATTTACTTGCTATAGTTACTGATCTCGAAATATTTGAGAAGTCTTACATATTTTGAGCGCTGCCTGCGGCACGTCTTTCTCGGTAAAAAAAAAATAAAAATAAAAAAGAGGAAAGGAAACGTAAGTTCTTTTATTAGCAAAGCATCGAAAGATGTCGAGTTTAAAGAAGATCCGAACCGTCTGTACGTTCACTGGTCGGGAGTGAAACAACCCAAGTGACTTTCAAAGTTTCTGACGTGCACGTTCTTCCATTCGGGTTTGTTTCCTGATTTTGCTCGGACTTCGTTTTTCCGGCAAATACCCGACTCTGTAGTAAAAATATAAATAAAAAATGAATGTTCTTGACGCCATATTTTATAACGCTTTTCTTCTTTCTTTTCTCTTCTTTTTTTTTTTGGTGCCCCCCCCCCCCCCCCCCCCCCCCCCCCCCAGAACAAGCCCATGCCTGTATAACCCTTCTTAACGACAAAACAGCTGCTTCTCTCTGTGTGCACAGGGAGGAAGGAAGCATCGCTATGCCTGTCACGGAAGGTACGAGTTAAATCATCACCGAGAGAAGCAGGCTGGAGCTGGGGCCGCGGAGAAACCGACAAGGTCGCTGCCGCCCGTGATTTCCGGAATACTTGAACAGTGTCGTCGCTCCCCCCCCCCCCCCGGCACAGGTACACACTCTATTCACCTCTAAGCTGACAGTGCGGTGGGAACAATACGCGCTCGCGGGACCAATCAGCCGCTTCCCTTTCGTCGCCTGACTGCACTCTCCGAGCATGGCAGAGGCGTTGGAAGTGTTGGGCGATGAGAAATGAAGGAAGCGGGGAGTGACAAAAAAAAAAAAGGGGGGGGTTAACTCCTCCCCTCTTTTTTTTTTTGGCGCTCCCCTCCTTTTCAGTAAATGTTTTTCTGTCGCTCCCCTCGAGTGAATGTTGTGCGGGGGGGGGGGGTTAACCCTCCGCCCCCCGCCCGCACAACATTTACTGGACGTTATCTAATAAAGCTCTGATAGAGCCAATAAACCAGCGCTACACGGCGCTCATCGTCCCTTCTACGTTTGTCATAACCGACTAAACCGATCACGCACATGCAATGCGCCGCGATCCCGCTGAGAGCAAACCAACAGAGACAACGAGTGCCGTGACGCTGCACTCTTGACGCTGCTTGAATGGCCCCATCGGAACGTAGCGTCAGCTAGCCGCAACGGAGTAAAATAAGAAAATATCCAAAATAACTAAAAAGAAAGGGGGGGGTCAAACCCCCCCCCCCCTTCCCCGCTTTCCGTTTTGATGCCATTGCGCGTGGGTATGGGTGGAAGCGTGATCACTTGTGAAAGATAGACGTATGACTAATCCGTCGATCACGTATAGCCTCCACCGCGCTGTCAGCTTAGGGGTGAAACGAAGTACACGGCCACGTCGTCGGGTCTCGTGATGTCGCGACGCCCTAACGCCCCCGCGCTCGCGTTCCCAGCGAGACGAGGAAGAACACGTCTGACGGACGACAGCAAGGACGGCGCCGAGACTGATGGCCGTGTATACGATATTGCTTTCCTATTGACTCGGTGCAGATCGTAAACAGCTGGCGCGGATCGCTCCTCTACCTTATCCTGTAAACAGACGGGCAGAAAAAGTGTCGCCCAGTGGCCATCCCGCGCTCACGCCACCGCTGTCAAACAGACAAACTATGTACGCAGCGCGTTACGAGTGAAGGCTGGTTCACACGGCACCGGTTTCTTATACGTTTTCTTACGTCACGTATAACGTTTTAAGTCACCGCAACATCCTTGCCTCGAATGTCGCGTGCAAGTCTACCCCTTGAACTGGTTGCCATGCATCGCATACGAAGCACAGATGTCTCGGTGACTCTTCACGTAAACCGACGTAAGCGTTCGTAACATAACGCAACGTATAAGGAAACGGTGTTGTGTGAGTCGGCCTTAAAGGTCGGTTCACACAGGGGCGTTTGCTCACGATTTCGTATGCTACGTGAGGAGTTACCTGGACAGTGGTGTTCCGTACGTCCCGTGCAAAGCTGCTCCTTGAACACGTCTTCACGCTTCATTCGAAGCGTGAATGCCCCGGTGGTGTAAGCGGTCGTATACGTAACGTAACGTAGAATAAACGCCCCCGTGTGGACCGACCTTTATGCTCTTTCTGTTAACGAAAAAACGACCTAGTAACTTTTTAAGAGAAGGAACGAGTGACCTATTTCTGCTATGTTTGCTGAAGTAACAAGTGAAAGTATGTGGTTACTACATAAGTACATAATCTAGTTCTCCCTCAGCTCGCGCCTTTTAATTTGCACGATGAGAAAGCGCTAGATGAAGCGCAAAAAAGTTGTGCGCGAGGTATGTCGGTGTAAGCAAAGTTATCACGCGTTAATAAGCGATGAATTATTAACGACGACAAATATTTTTACCACTTTGCCAACACAAAATAAATCTTTCTTTTTTATTTCGTGTTGCTTGGTTTGGTGACGACCTTGGTTTCAAGACGTATATAAGAGGTTTACTGAATAAACGTTTTAGCTGAGTTTGAGACGTCGTCTGACTGAGTTCTCTCGCTGTCTCTTCTACTTTTGGTTGTTACAAGATTTTTTTCACCCAGTCTCAGGTGTTTTAACAGAATATTGTTAAACTTACACCAGCTCGCCTGCGCCCTCACTGTGTTTTCGACAAATATTTAGAGCGGCTACCGCTTCATGAAAACGACGTATTCGGAGTAACGAGAAAACAACGCGCGCAGGTAACGCGTTTTCTTTGAATCGCAGTGACGAGTAACATACTTATAGTTGGTGACAGGTCAAGAACAGAGTGGAAGCTCCTCCCACCTCTTTCCACTTTAGTAGAGCGAACGCTGGAGCGGAGGCGACCTTCTCTCCACTGTTTGCTCCGCTGAAGTGAAAAGGGGTGGGGGAGCTTCCACTCCGTTCTTGACCTGTCACCGACTGTAGTCACTTTGCGAGTAAGTAACAAGTAACAGTAAGAAATCACTTTACTTAAAAAAAAAACAAAAAAAAACGTGTACATATATTTTAACAGTGTATCATACCGTCGTGCGGTCGTGTACTATTACCGCGTGGTCCACGCTAAATACCCCAAGCCATTAGTCTTCCTGCACTACACTCTGTTTCACCTTATGATGTACCGCAGGAAAGGCTAAAAGCACGAGCTCCTTGCTCTAGGGCACATCTCGGTGGCACAAGCTCTCGTGCGTTAAGTGTAGCTCCCAACGCTATGAGCTCGCGCTTCTAGCCTTGTCTGCGGTACAACATAAGGTGAAACGGAGTATAGCTAAATTTCCCACCTACAGCGTAAACCACCGTCACACTGACAGAGCGCGCGCTTTAGCTGCTACTAGCGGCGAGCTCCCTCTCTCCGCACGCGCCGAGCAAGCAAAGATAGCGCTGATGGCTTTCAGCGCACTGAGGCGCAGTGCCTAAGCTTGGGGAGCGCCGAGCGATGGGCGTAAACTTATCGGAGTAGGCCACGCACCCTCGCCCCTAGGCTCACTTCCAGGCGGTGCAGCCTGTACCGCGCCACGCACCCTCGCCCCTAGGCTTACTTCCAGGCGGTGTAGCCGGTGCCACGAGGGTACCCGTTTACGATTCGTAAGGTTCGAGTCTATCCACCTCAGTAGGCCGATCATTGCCTAACACTTGCTTCAATTTATGCAGTAACTTGCGATGTGAAACCCTGTCGAACGCCTTCGCAAATTCTAAGAAGACAGTGTCGACTTGATCATTGTTATCAATCACTGAACCAAAGGTGTCCACTGTATGAAGAAGCTGTGCCACTGTCGGAAACTTTCGTCGGAACCCGTGTTGATAATCTACTAAAAAAGTTTCAGATTCTAGGAAAATTACCATGTGCTTAAATATGAAGTGTTCGTAAACCTTGCTACATGTACTCAATAATGACACTGGTCTGTAATTACAAACACTTTTTTAGAGCGCAGCTCTTAGGCGCCCGATTCCGGCTTGAGCGGCGTCGCCGTCGGCGTAACCGCGCGGTGCATGATGGGTAAATTTCCCCGCTAAATTTAGCGGAAAATTTTCCCGCTAAATTTAGCGGAAAATTTTCCCCGCAAAATTTTGCGGGGAAAATTCCCCCCCTCCCCGAGGTCACGTGAACCCCCCCCCCCCCCCCCGTGCCTTCCCTCCTCATAGAGCTGCGCTCTAATTTGGCGTTACAGGGAGTTGTAAACGGCTTTCATTTTTTTTCTTCCCACTTTTATATACATGGACAACTATGGCTACTTTACAATCTTGAGACACGTCACAAGTTTTTAAACTGCAAGAGTAAGTCACGTAAAGAAATTGGGAACACCATTCAGCGTACCTTCGTAAGAAATTGTTAGAAATTCCATCTGGGCCACTCGACTTTCTAGTCTCTAATTGCAAAAGACTGTTAAAAATACCTTCTGTAGACACCACTAAGTCACTGGTTCCACAACTGCCATGATTAAATGAAGGCAACATAGAGTTATCAACAGTGAAGACAGAAGAAAAAAAAATTAAGTTCACTTCCGATGCTCGCTTTATCGGAAAATGTCAGCCCGCTATGAATTTACTCCTCAATCATCACACTTTCTTTTTTGTCAAATGAGACCAAAACTTTCTTGGATTTTATTTTCGGAAGTTGTGCATCGTGACATTAAAGTAACGATATTTAGATGTGCGCACAAAGGTGCGCAGCTCTTGGCGAAGAGGAGAAAGCATACATTTTAAACTTGGTTGGAACCTTTCTACTCGGTTTATCTTTCATTTTAAATGTAAAATATCGCGCGTCACCCGTGGATCGTGCCTCTTCATTTTTGCCGGTCGCTCTGGAATAAACTTTTCAACGCATGTAAAGATGAATTGCTTGAAAAAGAGTCATCTATTGAGTCCGGGTTCGCATTGTAAAACACATGAAATCTGACTAGCTCTAGAGCTACATCCAAGAAGTCAATAATATCGATATCATTCGCCCTGTTGAAATCCCGATAAGATTTTGCTTCGGTTTCATTGTGCGCATGTTGCGGTGCAGATAGATTGCATACAATTATTGCATGGTCAGATGTGCCATCCGCGATTGATACGTCAAGAATACTTCTGGTAACGACCTCAGATAAAAACACGAGATCAAGCAAGGATTCCCTACCATTTGACACACGTGTGGGAGACTTGACCACTTGACTTAAATAATTACTAAAAGCAATATCAACAAGAAGCCTAGACTGATTGCATATCCCATTGGGCATCACGCAATTCCAATCTATATCTAGCAACTTAAAATTACCGGCCATTACTATCTGTGAAAATTGCTTGGTTTTAGTTTGAAGAAGCTCGAATAAAATTTGTAGGACATCAATACTGGCCTGAGAAAATCCGTATACTTCTCCTACAAGCATTGATTGGCTACCAAAACGAATAGAAACCCAGACCATTTCACTGTCCTTGCCGTGCTCAATAGACGTGCATGGAATGGTGTCCTTGATCAGAAGAGCGACCCCTCCTTCTCTTGACACACGACCCCGTCGGAATACTTTGAAACCATAAGGGAAAACGTCATCATCAGGTATTTGACTGTGCAGCCAAGTTTCCGTTATAATTTACGCATCAGGGTTGAATGCCAATAGAACACCTTCAAGCTCTACCGCTTTATTGGCGATACTTCGAGCATTCAGATTTAGGAACCTAAAGGTGCGATAGAATCTTCCCCTTGTTCTGGCTTGGGCTTCAAAGCACTACGCTCCTTGTCAACCCTCAGTTGGCCTAAGAATCGCCGGAAAAAGCAACCCTCCGGCCACAAGTCGGGACAAACAAGTTTTTCGAAGTCCTCCTTGTTAACTAACACGTGAAACGAAGGATACTTATTATAACTAGCTGCCAGTTTAATACAAGAGAAGCTCTGTCATCTAAGAGCACTAGACACAATTTCTGATAGTTCGTCGCTGGTGGTCTTTGGATGTAATCGAGAAACAGAAAGAGCCCTCTTCCTATGAGGCTTGGCCACCAAACGCAACTTACTGGCTTTTGCCGAACCGACGGAAGCCTTGACTCGTCGGCGTGGCATGACTTGTTGGAAGCCGTCTTCGTATACAGCTGGGGGGTCCGCCCTCTTGGAGCTGTCGGCACTCGTGTATCCTCGCAGGTCCGAGAACGCTGGCATGCCCACCTCGACTCCACTTGAACTGCGACGAACGTCTGGTTGGCCCCGACGCCGCTCGACATTCGGTGGATGTCTCGCCACTTTCGTGGGTAACACACGCTGGGGGTGTTCGCACCCCAGAAGTTGCTCGGGGGCGTCGGAGACAGTGGGCCAACCTGTGGTAGCCGAACAGAAAGATGCATTCGGTTGCAGCGCTTTAGAGTACGATGGTACAGGTTCACTCTGCCGTGCTTGGGCCTGGCCAGGTTCTTCAGCAGCGAGGCATCTCCGAAGCAGTTCGCTGTTCCGCACAAGATGCGTTCACAGAGATTCGTTCTCAGCTCTTAAGGACCGAGCCTCCTCCAACGGACCATCGATCTTGCAGCAGAGCTCTTGTACCAGCTCATGAAGACTACAGCTTTCCGACGGCGATTCTTTTGGTTGTCCATCGCTATCCTGAGCCGACGTAGCCGACGACGTGGTTCTTACGATCGATGTCTCTTTGCTCCGACGTTTTGTGCATGAATCGCACCTGAAGGCGCTAACACCTTGTGTCACAAGCAGGTAAAAGTCCGCGTCAAGATCATTGACGCATTCACAATGGAAGCTCCGAGCGCACGTGCCCGAGCAGACGATAAAGCGCCGCCGTGATATCGAGGCAGAGCAGATACCGCACACGCCCTCCACTCTTCAGCGCCAGCGAAATAATGAATATCACAGGTATGCGAGCAGGAGTAAAGCTTCTCTATAGAAAAGCTTAAAAATATATATCTTAATTAATTTTACACTCAGGGAGGATGACTAGTTCCTCCCCTCTCGTTCCCATGCTCCCTCCCCCTTATCAGCACCCCGGACACTGTTGGAGTGGCTCACTCCCCCGGCGCCCTCATTCTTTGCTTCCAGCGGGCCCTGGTCGCTCACGTTCAGTTGACACTGAAGAACCCCGACTGGTGAAGACCCTCTCCTTAGCGCCAGAATGGGGCGTCTTTTGGGCAATAAAGCTTTGACGCACAAAGAAACAACTTTATATTGACAAGGTGTTCGTCGAGGTTCAGCGTACAATTAAAGAAAAAATACGCCGGGCTGGTTATAAATAGCCTCAAAGTAGGATAGAGATAGATCGGTATGATCGAACCGCGCGCCACTTTCAGTTGGTGAGAGCAAAGCCCGTTGGTGAATTGAACGCGCATTACTTAGAACGTGTCCTGAATGTAAACCTAGAGAACGCGACTTATTAACTCATCCTTTTGCTCTTAATCTTTGGGTCAGATCGGAATGATTTGTGCTCAGAATAAGCGAATGTCGTTGAACTTGATGGTAAACCCTGAAACTGGGATAGAAAAGAGTCTGTCCCACTTTGTTATTATTGTCTTACTGTTGTAACCTTTTTTCCCACCCATTCTCAGGGATCAACATCATGTTCCATATACACCAACCCACCTGCACTCGAAGCCCTTTTTTTCGTTCATTGACTTGTTGAAAGACTACGCGGACTATGTTTTTCGTTTTGTTTTTGTTTTTGTCTTTTTATTGGGCAGTTAAAGTAAATTGTTTGGTCGCTCCTATAATAAAGATTCCCGATAACGATATATTATGTAGGCGCAAAGGCGGCAGAGGGGTTTCGGGTATCGTAATGTAAATGTAATATCGATATACTAGAACTGTCTATTAAATTCTCGTCTCCTACTTATCGGCAGACAGGCTGCTATTTTAGGGGTGTTGTGTAGCGTGCGTTCAATTACCTTCCATCCCGATCACATACGAGTAGGCATGACCAAGGTAAATAATTTTCACTCACTTCAAAACATTTTTTTCTAATTTTTTTTAAATTTTTGTGGCGCAAACCCTGCCAATGTCACAGGGTGCCTTATTCTGGAGCTTGGTGCACGTATAGCCATGATGATACGGTTATCACAATCATTTCACGCTGAGGTGTGGAATTCAACTGACGTGACTATGAGTGAAGCTAGGGTACAAAAGGGGGGGGGGATGAGACGGTTCAAGTGCAGAGCGAACTCGATTTATTAAATTTGTTGATTTATTTGTAAAAAATATACGATATACGATAGACTTGGATCCTATTGATCCACCTGGAAAACATTAGTCAACTCCTCTTTTTTGGTACTTCAGCATTACCATGCCAGCAGGGGAAATATACATCGATGCATGCAGCAGGGCGACCAGTCATCAATGAGCCGGTTTTTCCACGTCTCTGTGTATAGATTCATCGAATGTTCGTGAAGTGATTCTTTGCCCTTATAATGCATGGCGTTGCATGATAGCAACAGCTGTAAGGTCGAAAATTGGCTGCATATTAAAGGCAAACCTGTGTCCTCTGTAGCAGCTGTTCACGTGTACAGCGTAAAAGAAGACGCCCGAGAAATGGTAATTTAAACTTCGCTTTATTGTGCGTTCGGAATTCAGTAAGTACTTTGGTCCTCGTTGTTGAAGTATGGAAGTGGCAATCATGATGGCATTCAAGGACCAGGCGGTACAGAGCTGACGGTACTGCACCGTCGGTCTTCTGCAAGTCTGACCATGGTCTAACGCTTTTGAAGCGGACAACAGTCAGTGTAAAGTAGCTTGGATTGAGGATCGAGGCTGTGATGAATCCCCTCGCTTGAGAAGGTGTGCTTCAAAAAGCTTTAGAAAAAATGAGATCGCACTGTGAGCCATCAGCTTGAAGCCACCTCTTCGTTCGGTTGCCGAACCCTTGCAGAGTCGCAAGCGACTGCCATGTGCACAGTTCTAAGGCGCTTACGAACCAACCGCCAAGATAAACGGGCTTCTAGACTCAATTCAGCCCACACAAGGTCCAAGATTGTTGGTCCCATCTAGATGCTTAGTCATGGCCCGTACTGCACAATCGCAAAATTTCCGGGACAGGAGGATCACATTCCCCCCACAAAATTCACTGTTCTTAAGGTTTTAATTGTCAACGGTTCAAAGGACAACAAAGAGAACAACGTCAGCAAGACTATTGCCACGAGAATGGGTAGAAACTCACAGTGCCCCCTAAAACAGGCGACAATCAAAGTTGCGTCTACAGCCGTCACTGAAACAAGAGCCACACGTGGCGAAACCATTCCAACGCAGAATGTCCAAGAGTCTGGAACACGCTTTCGCAAGTCCTACTAGCGATCCTTGAGACTTTTGTCTCCGCGTTTCATGTATGTCCTCACGTAAAACTGGCTGAAGAGCGCGCTGAAGAGGGCCGCCTCAGCCGCCATGAAGCAGGCGAACCCCTGAGGAAATCCGCACTCGTGCAAAATTGGCACGATCGCGTGGACGGTGAGCACCATGAACTGGGCGATCTGGAACTGGGTGACGTACTTCTTCCACCAAAGGTTGGGCCTCAGGTTCGGTGACAGGGCGGCGAGTCCGTAATAGGTGTACATGACGATGTGGACGCTGGAGTTGAGCAGCGGGAAAAGAGCCACTTGTCCCAAGACGCCCATGTAGAGGTCCAGCCAGACAGTGACAAGCGCCAGAGTGTGATGCAGCACGTGCAAGAAGCTGATGTGCTGGTTCTTTTTGCGGAGCACGAAGAAGAACGTGTCCAGGAGCTCGGTCATCTTGAGCAGAAGGTACCACCAGCTGTGCCGGAACAGGATCATGGCCCTGGGGCTCGTGAGCGAGTCGTCCGCCTGGCACCACAGGCTGTAGCCGCTCTCCACGTACGCCTCCTTGACCGTGATGTATGCGAAGTGAACGCTGGCCCCCACCATGAACACGTTGTAGGCCAGCAGCAGCGGGCGGAGGGACAGCGGCTTGCGGTTGCGCATGAGCCTGGGGCCCAGCGCGACGCACCCGACGAGGTAGAGCGCCAGAAGGCAGGCGACGCCGGTGGGGCCACCCATGAAGGGCCAGTCCTTGAGACGGGGTCGGTGCGGAGGCCCCATAAACCCTCCTCCTCCGCCGGGGACCGCGTAGCGTTGTCTCCGCCGGCCTGTTGTTGCTGCCACGACATGAGGCTATCCATAGCTCCTCGTTCCGGCCGCGCCGCCGGCTTTATATATATGAAGCCCCTCAGACGTAGGCAGACGCACCCTCCCCACTCAGAGTGTCGCGTTCCTTTTCCTTTCCCCGTCAGCTTCTCGTTGACGGAGAAGTGTCACATGCTCGTGTCGCACCCTTTCCCTGCACTGTCGTGACGAATGCAGTGGTAACACAGAAAGTATTGTTTGTTGATTCGCGGTCTTCGATCTTCGCGGTCTCAAAGAAAGCCCGTGGAGCGCGAAGTTCTCGTCTCTTGAGGTCGCAGAGCCCAGCTTTGATCCTGCTATTTCTCGTCTCCCCACTTTCTTCGAAGCGGATGCGTGTTCTCTTCCACCTCGCGTTGTGCATACTTTTCCACCATATTGATGGGAGAGTGTCTGGTGCTTTGTCACGACAGTCTAAGCTCGCTTTCTCAATGCACGCTAATATCGCAAAAAAAAAAAATACCGCCGTTATTGCAGTTGTTTTGGGCGGATATACAATCGGAGGAATCTCAGTTCGAAAACCGAACGCTTCCACGCTTTCTTACGTACTGAAGCGTTTTCGTGTTTTGTGCGTTATAGCGGAAAGCGCGTGACTGTGCGTTATAGCGGAAAAGCGCGTGACTCTGCGCTGCAGGAAGCTGCTAGGAAACAGCCGTATAAACAAACACGTTGTTTACAAACAAGCTCCCGTTTGCCCACAACAGGTGTGGTCATTTCGTGTGCGCAGAGGCTAGATTCGTGTCGAGGGAAGCCACTGCGCATGCGCCGAGAGCAGCGCCACCGCAGCGGCGTCACGTCAGAGCCGCCTGTTGGTGCGAAAATTCAAACAATTTACCGCTTTATAGCGGTGCGGAGAAGCGGCCTTGCAGAGCACCGTGTTTTGGACGGAACGTATATGTTTTCCACATTCCGGTCGCAAAATGAGTCTGACGAGCAGGAAAAATTTTTGAAGTTTTTTAAAGACGAATACGCAGCTCACCGACCCAGTCATCCACCTGCGCGCCCGCGCGCGCGTTTCCGAGAGAGAGCGTGCTGACCGCGGACTTGCCACCGCGACGACGGAAACCAACGTTGACCGAGGTCGCACGACGTCGCGTCGTCACTCGCAAGAGCGACGCTCACTGCTCGGTATGAGACCGTCGTCGTCGCCCTCGTCCCGCTGTTCCTTTCGACGGCCGTCCGACTGGCTCGGCGCCAACGATACCGGTGTTGTATCTAGATTGTCGCGATCCTGCCGAGATTTGAAGTTCGACCAGGGACTCTAATTTGGACACTTGGCGGAAAAGTCGGCGACGAATTCGGCGATTGTGATTGGCCGGTGCCGCACTTGACCTTGGCGCAGGCTAATCACGGCGGTCAAATCCTCGCCGACTTTTTTCGCCAAGTGTGCAGATTAGAGTGGCCAGGTGATTATTTCGGCAAAAGATTGGCTAAAGTTCGACTTTTGTGCGCGTGCGCAAACATTCAAAACGATCTGAGGCCACTTCGCGGGAAAAAAGTGTGATACTTACTAGGTATGTTGCAGTTTCCTTTAAAGTAATTAGCTAACTGGAGCATTAAAAGTACATAAAGAGTGGCCGCAATGGTTCTGTAAAACAAACCGGAAATATTTGCACCTTTTCTCATAGAAAGCTCAAAATATGTACCGAGTGTGGCATTTATGTGGTGGATTTTGCACCGTGAAATTTCGAGGCGTAGTTCTGTAAAAAATGAGACCAACAAATTTGTCAAAGTGAGGCGGGGAACGTATTCGCAGACGACCAAGTTAGCGATGAAGTTAGCGAAGAGCAAAGAAATGGCGCCACAAGTTACTTGTGGCGCCATCTCCCGATAGAGTACGTCGTCTCGCTCACTCCGACGCTCTTATTCGCTTACTGGGGCCGTGACATTCGCCAAGTTATGCTGACATGGACTCGCGGAGCATATATAGCCCCTCGCAGGCATCTGGTTCCATCACAGCCATGGGGTATTTCCTCGGGTTCAAGAAAGATGCGTCGACGGGAAGAGACATTCTCCTTCGAGCATCATCGGTGTCACTAAATAAGTACAAGTTGAGTATCAGCTCTCCATTCCTCTGGGGGGGGGGGAGGGGGGGGGGAGGGAGGGGAGGGGCACCATTTTGGTGCCTAGTGCACAGCGGGTGCAATCGGCGGATAGTTACGATTCGAAAACGCAAATTCTTCAGATTTAGATGCGTAGTTGTGTCAGGAATCGTCGTTTTGCTCTGTCGCGGGCTGTTTTCAAATTTCTGTTGGACGGAAAAGTACGTTCTCTCCGATTTTAGATAAAGACTTCATTCAGATTACTGGCAACAATGATTTCGAGCACGGAGATGGGCTCGAGTGTCGTACTCTGAAACGTAGGCTTCTTTCAGTGGCTCCAGTGTAATATATTACGCAGCGCTGGAATGTGCGTCTCCGACTGGTGCGTTTAGAGTCCTATCCCCGCCCATACATCAAAAGTGTTCCCGAAGTGGCAACAAATGACGTCACAGGAGCCGGAGTGTCACGCTGTCGGATGTCGCGATCCTGGCGGTTGGTCGGAGAAATGCTGGCGAAAAGGTGCTGCGCATGGCTAT
Source organism: Ixodes ricinus (assembly GCA_037355805.1). Classification (NCBI taxonomy): domain Eukaryota; kingdom Metazoa; phylum Arthropoda; class Arachnida; order Ixodida; family Ixodidae; genus Ixodes; species Ixodes ricinus. The sequence goes on from JAZHYW010030278.1 coordinate 38,541, forward strand.
AACTGCCCCGTGAAGAGTTCGAAAAAAGTAAAATAGAAGAAGCAAATTATGGGGTTAACTTTTGTGAATAGGCGTTTACTTCGTACCGAACGTTATACGTGGTGAGCGAAGGAAAAATATAAAATATTGATCGGTCCTAATGGTGAGCGACTCTGACGAATTCTCCCTGAGCGGCATCGACGGACACAAAATTTGAGTCTTTTTTATGAAGATTTGTTTCTGTTTGGTTTGGAAAGAATGTCTCTGCCATATCGAAAAAAGAGGGGCAAAAAATCTTACAAGATTTGTTTAATAAAGATATCACAGCTTATATAAATTATGTAAGGCGTTTATAGGTTCTTATATGATCCTATTTGTTTTCATATGTTTATTGCTCATATATGTTTCTCA